>VTFQ01000499.1:0-240000 GCA_036281575.1 Ancherythroculter nigrocauda | reverse complement strand
CCTGAGGTGAGTTTTCCTCCATAACCTGAGGAATCCTTCCTGAGGCAAATATACAGCATCACAGCTTCTAATGACCTTTAAAACACACACACATATTTCTCTCGCTGAGTAAACAGACTTTAAGAAGTCTATATTGTGCAATAAACTCTAAATGGCAGGTGCTTCAGGCAAAGGTTGCGACAGGAAGAGGAAATAGGATGGAGCAATTTCCCGATCCGTCTTCATCTTCCTGGAATCTCTTTAATCTCTCAATAACACACAAAAGTCATTATGGCACTCAATATCTGATCCCGATCACAATTCAGCAGCAACAGACATAATAAAGCCAATATCCTTTACACACACACACACACACACACATGTTTGTTTTTGTGAATTGTGGGGACTTTCCATAGACTTCAATGCATTTTACACTGAACAAACTGTACATTCTATCCCCCTACCCTGCCCCTACCCCTAAACCTAACCCTCACAGGAAACTGTGCAAACTTTTACTTTTTCACAAAAACTCATTCTATATGATTTATAAACCCATTTACATTGTGGGGACCGCTGGCTGGTCCCCACGATGTAGGTGAACTCAGGTTTATATTACATCATGGGGACATTTGGTCCCCACAATGTAATATAAACAAAAGCACACACACACACACACACACACACACACACACACACACACACACACACACACACACACACACACACACACACACACACAGGGTCCGAACCTGCCAATGGCTCCTGAATTTATATATATATATATATATATTATCTGCCATAAAAACTGCAGTGTGCAAAATTTCAAAAAAACAAAAATCTATTGTCACTTTGCTTCTCAAATGTTCATTTTTGTGGTTGGGAAACAAGGAGATTGTAATTGTCTTGTAAAGAGGATCTATTATGCCTTTTTTCAAAGTCTTGATGTTGTTTTTGGGCTCTACTAGAACAAGTTTTCATGCTTGAATGTTGATTATATTCCTCATATTCTCCATTGTTGCAGCTCCTCTCTTTTCAGTCTGTCAGTAACGCTCTGTTTAGTTCCTGTCTCTATGAAGCCCCTCCTTCTGAAAAGCACAATGTGCTCTGATTGGTCGACTGGAGCAGTGTGTTGTGATTGGTCGAGCGCTTCGAGCGTGTTTGGGAAATGCCCCGCCCCTTACCATAATCGCCAGTTTCAACACACTACTAACTAACTCAACCAGGCCCCGCCCCTTTATTCTGTTTATGAATTATTTATATGAGGAATATTGTGAAGAAAGCTCAAGATTACAATGGAGGCGTTTCAGGGAGTTCAGAAACAGTGACACTGATATAGAGAATAACTCCTGCTGGAGGGACTTTTTCATGCTCAAACAGCAACATAAAGATAAATTAACTCTTCTATGCCACTAGTGGAACCAAATAAAATAGCAAAAATAATGACTAATATTTTCCTAAAAGGCTTCCCAAACACTCCTAACCACTCCATTGTTTGGCCTAAACTCACGCTATTGGTTGAGCCACGTCATGATGACACGTCAGACCGAGAAATGTTTTGAAAACGCCACAGAACCACAACGTTTACACTCGATGGGATGTGAAGTCAACATGAAATGACCCTTTTAACTTTATGTTTAGGATATTTAACAAGAAAAAATGGTAATATATGACAAGTGGTTGAAAAGTAAGAGGGATTGATGATGTCAGCTCGTTACAGAGGTGGGAGCGAGTTATTACATTTTGATGAAAGATTATGAAGATATTTTGTTCTTTGCAATAATATGCACCGATGAATCATTCACAATAAGACCAGGAATGTGCATGAAAGTAAAAATAGGGTGCATTTGATTTCATATTGACTTTAACATTGAAAACAACAAATTTTATAGAGCTAAAGGGGTCATGAATTGAGAAATCAACTTTTCCTTGATCTTTTGATATATAAGAGGTTATCGTACTATAAGAATATCCTGTAAGTTTCAGAACTGAAAACTTCCTTGTTAGTCCAATAAAAGCTTTTATTGACACCAGATCCAGCGAATGACTCGTGCCTATCTATAGGTGAAACTCCGCCTCCACAGAAGAAGTCAACGCCTACTTCATCATTGCAACGTTAGCCCCGCCCACTGGTGTGTTAGTGAGATGAGGAGGAGAGAAGAGCGATACAGGACTAAAATAACATTACCTTTCAAGCTAGGAATATGGTTATTTATTTTCAACAATGTGAATGTCTCAGTTGAGCTTTATTTATTTGTATTCGGTACATTTCACTGTGGATTCTTTGGTAAATCAATCACATTTCGATGCAAACAGACTTTTATGATATGGACTCGACAGTAATGCAACAACATGTCAGAAACTGAGTTCATTCTAATGCCTGATCTGATATTAATGATTCATGTACAGTCAGATGATCTTTGTCTGTGAGTCAGTAAATCAAACCAGTGACTAAACGCTCAACTTCACATTGTTTCTCTTAGTAGGATGAAAATAATCTGTTATTTAAATGGTGATTAAATTATATATAGAAAGAACGCTCCCTCTACAATCGCTGGAGCTGTCAATCAAACAGCCTGAGTTTATCAGTGACTGAGTTCAGGACTCGCTCCAAAACTCCCTTTTTATTCAACGAATCTCTTAGTTGCATTGCATTTTCACTGTTAGTTATGATGAAAGCATTCGTTAGTGTGCAGAAACTGAGTTGCAATGATGAGATCACTGCTTTCATGAGCTCAACAACATGTCTGTGATTGACTACAATGTTCATCACTGCAACCTTTCATGCCATGATCTAAATATAATGCCATAGATCTAACTGTAATGCTATAATTTCACAATTAGTTAACCTTGAGAGCTGTAATAGTAAAAACATGCTAAACGTTTTTGAGAGAGTAATAATTAGCTACTTCATATGCAAAGATGTCAGCCAATCACAGCAGTGGGCGTTTACACTGAAGTCTCTCAGCAGACACGCCCCTTAAAACAGAGCGTTCAAATCAGAGGCTAAAATCAGGGTAGGAAAAATGCCTTTTAGTTCTAAATTATGACCATTTTTGATGTAAAAAGCATACTAACATTATAAGTGCACTGCAGGAAACATTATAAAACAATGCAGTTCATGACCCCTTTAATACAACAGGAATAGTTTCAAAGCAGCTTCACAGTAACAAAAAGGAAAGTAACAGAATTAATGGTGCAAACTTCACCTTTAACAACAATAAAAGAACATTGCGATGTAAACCATGCATTAGATTTCAATTCCAAGTAGCGATATTTGACTAAAAAAAACACAATTTTGTATGTGGTGGGTGCTAATTCTGAGCGCCACACACACACAAACGTGTCATCAACGAAAGCGTCCCCTATTTATCCCTACCTGTGAGGAAGATGGAAATTCTCAAATGGTCCCAAATGGAGCATGTCCTCTCTGCATTGGCTTTAATTAAGCGGCTGACAGTGACTGCGGCTCACAATTACAGACAGGCAGACAGTGCGGCTCGCGCCGGCGTTCCTGCGCACAAAGAGGCCGGGGGCCCGTCGCATAATGAATGCATTTTAACAAGATGAAACCAAACCAATTACAACTGCTGTCATATTCTGAAGTGCTCTGCTTAATGAATATAAGAACAATATGTTACCTAAAAGAGATTAAACCGCCGGCCGGTGCTACGCTCGCTGAACTGCTAGCAAGTAACAATTGCGGAGCACTTCAAACATCACAAAAGGAGACAGTTTGTGTGTGTGTGGAAGAGAAAGAGAGAAATAAAGATTAAAAATGAGAAGAAAGATGGAGAAAGAGAGGGAAAAAGACGTTTACTTACTGCTAACTGCAGTATATAGTTAATACTGTCAGTATTAAAAATAGTATGTGAAACACTAAGTTTCAAGCCGTAGTGTACTACACTGTAATGACCTCACAACAAGGATGCATTAAATTGATTAAAATTGACATTTAAAATGTTCATTCAAAAGATTTCTATTTCAAATAAATGCTGTTCTTTTGAACTTTTTATTCATTAAAGAATCCTGAAAATAAATGCATCAGGGTTTCCACCAAAATATGAAGCAGCACAACTGTTTTCAACATTGATAATAATCAGAAATGCTTCTTGACCAGCAAATCATCATATTAGAATGATTTCTGAAGGATCATGTGACACTGAAAACTGGAGTAATGATGCTGAAAATTCAGCTTTGATCACAGGAATAAATTACATTTTACTATATATTCACATAGAAATCAGTTATTATAAATTGTAATAATATTTCACAATTTTACTGTTTTTGCTGTATTTTTAATCAAATAAATGAAGTGTGTGGGGGCAAAAACATTGGAAATTGACCCCAAACCCAAACCCTAAAAGTATATATAATTACTAGGGCTGTCAAGCGATTACAATTTTTAATCTAATTAATTACATGATGTGGCAATTAATTAATCTAATTAAATAAATAATTGCACATCAAATTTAGGTGAGAAATTACCCCTAAAAGTTATTTGAAGTCATTATTGTGTAAAGCATCAAATAGACATTACAAAAAGTAGCTTCAGAAAAAAAATATTTTATTTGATTCAACATAAAATTTATGAAAATGATGAAAAAATGTTCATGTTTTGGTTAAAATACACCTTTTAATGTTTTTTTTTTTTATATGGAAATATGAATTTTTAATGAAATTATACTCTAATTAAAAAACTAAAACTGCCAGTAGGTGGTGGTAAATGTCTTAATGATTAAGTAATTGAGTCATTCATTCATTCGATTTGTTCAAACAGCTGATTCATTCAGGAGTGAAGTAAATGATTCTGGGTCATTGGGTCATTGAATCACTGCTTCAGTCGATTCGTTCAAAACGCGGATTCAGAAATGAAATGCCATTGTGTGTTGCTCGGAGATGGTCAGTGCTGCTTTTTCCTTTATATTTTCATTTTGCAAAATTGAGCAAAACAGACAATACTGTGTCTAAAACGTATGTATAAAATAAGTATTGCATTTGCACTCATGCTATTTGGGACAAAAACAGCACTTAACTATATTATATGATGTAAAAATGACTAAAAAACACAAACTTTTTGGCAGTCCAGTCAAAAAATATAAGGTCAAGCTGAGTGCATGTAGTTTTCACACAGTGTGCTCTGATTTTATTTGATCTATTTTGGGTATAACACACATAGTAAATGAGCATAATGTGCAGTACACACTTGTTTTGTACATAAAAATCTATAATTTCCCATTGTTCCTCTTCTCTTTTTACATTTGCTTTCTTTTTCTGTGTGTCAGAGAAGAGAGAGAGCGAGCTGTGCTTGAATTATATTTCATTATAGTTTGTGCACTTTTATATTTACTTGAAATCTTGACACAACAGAGATAAATCATTAGGCAGAATGTAAGCTATGCCATACATCATGACGTCTTACCAGCTGCTGCCGACTTGTTTGCCATTTCTTACATCATAATCCATTACAGAATGAATCCAGCGCTGATGTCACGTGCAACCAGTCTCAGAAAATTTTGAAATATTATTGCAATTATAAAAAACGGTTTTCTATTTTAATATATTTTCAAATGTAATTTATTCCAGTGATCAAAGCTGAATTTTCAGCATCATTACTCCAGTCTTGAGTGTCACATGATCCTTCAGAAATCATTCTAATATGCTGATTTGAAATATTATCAATGTTGAAATCAGCTGTGCTGCTTCATATTAGCTCACACACTGTTAATTCCGCCAGTGAGAGACTACGGAAAACCCGAACATGCATGAGAGAAACAGTGGAGAGGAGGATCGTGTCTCAAGGTGCTCAGCAGAAGATTTCCTCAGGCAAGGCGAGAAAAAATTTATATATGTAATAACATGAGCTCATTGGTTTGGATTCCAGGGTAATGGAGCGAACACTCTGGGAATGTTTCTCTAGCAGTCACACACACACACACACACACTAATATATACCTTTACTTTCAGCAGCTCTTCTCATTCATAACGCTGTACTGATAAGAGACTGTAAGCCTCTGAAAGTCCTCCGTCTATATTAATGACTGAATTTAACACTCCTCTGCTGCTTTTAATAAATTACTCAAATGTTTTTCACTTGATATTGACCTGGAGAATCTCCTAAGTACTAATGGGAATATCAAGGTAGAATAAGAAACGCTCCACACTGTCCTTCAACATTTTCTTTTCATAAAACATCTCAGACCTTGATAGAGTCTTAATGTGAGAAATAAGTGTATATATTGCTGTCACGAATGTATAAATGCATCAGCCGCAGCAAGAACAGAAGTGAAGCACAATCTAAACCATAGAAGAGAAAGAAAAAGACTTAAATTTAGGTCCGTTACTACCACAAATCTATCGTATGACTATCGTAAAAACTCAGAATATAGTGTACTGTAAGTCATAAGTCAATATGGACTACTTTTATTATGTTTTTATGAAGCTTTTTGAAGCTTGACAGTCGTGGTCTCCATCTATATATATATATATATATATATATATATATATATATATATATATACACGGTACACACACACACATATATAGATAGATATATAGATATAAAGATATAGATATAATTAAACAAATAATACTAAAAAAAATCCCGGTCATCATATTGGGCTGAAATAAAGAATAAATAAAAATAATAAACATATAATAATTTATTAAAATAAAATAAATACAAAATAAAAAGTACATACAGTAAACCTTTTTAATATTTTAATAATATAAAATTATTACTATTATTTAAAAAAAAAAACTATATATATATATATATATATATATATATATATATATATATATATATATATATATATATATATATATATATATATACACACACACACACATAAAAAATTATAAATATATATACGAAATAATTATATTAAACAAATAATATTATTACTTAAAAAACATTTCCGGTCATTAAACATAATAAATAATTTTAAAAACCAATAAAGAATAAAAAAAATATAATTTAATTAATTTATTCAAATAAAATTAAATAAATAAAAATAAAAAGCAAACATTATAACATAATAAACATTATAAAAACATATAGCCAACATTTTTAATATTTTAATGATATAAAAATTATTATTATTTTTAAAAAAACTACACTATTAATAACTATTAATACTAGAAATAATGCTATTTCTTTAACAAAAGCCCATCCGAATGTCATATTGAGCTTAAATAAAGAGTTGTGATGTGTTCTACAGGACAGATGATCTAGAGAGCTGCTGTACAAAGCCTCGATCAGATTATAGTGGGTTTGTGTGTGTGTGTGTGTGTGTCTTGAGTAATTAGTGTGATTGTCATGAGTGTTTACTGCAGTACAGATGAGACCATTAGACAACAGATTTAAGAGGGGGTGCCAGCACGTCCTACACCAAATCCATCACCACAGACTCACTTAAACCAGATGATCCATCACAAAGGATGCTCAAACACACCGCGATATGGCAGAAGACACATCTGCTGTACCTGTTCATACTTCAATTCCCTGAAGCTCAGGAGATGACCTGAGAGAAACAACACAAACGCTTCCTGCTGATTTGACCAAGCATGCAACCATACGTCCATCTGATGAAAATGTAGTCGCCTGTGAAAGACCGAAAGACACTAAAGTACACAAACAAGATGCAAAAGCATTGAGAGCATGAAGTACTGTGGCTTTGTGTTACTGTTATGGTATCAAACATCAGTATTCAGTGTCAGTTAATCACATCGGGCTTGATATAAATATGTCAGCAGTTTAATAACCTGCTCAGTAAGATTCGCTTTAAGTTGCTGAGCTGAAAGAGAAAAAAATGAATGAAGAAGATGACCGTTTATGATAACACATGCTATATTGTCATGAGGTATTTGCGTTGCATTACAAATTGCAAGTGAATTTCAAAATGCAACCATGCATGAAATCCACACTGTTCCCACAGTCCTGAAAAACCTGGAAATATCAGGGTAAGTGCGATATCCTTTCCTGGAAAAGTCACACAAGTTAATCAAATCTTAAAAGGTCACGGAAATGCCATTGAAATTGCTTTAGTCAATATAAATTTATATATATATATATGAGAATAATGGAAATGACAAAAAACAGAAACAAACAAACAAAAAATTGTGAAAAAAAATTAATATTCTTGGGGGAACAGAAGCTTGTCACTAACATCTCATGTCAAATTTCATTTCAAAATAAAAAGTTATTATATATATAGCATAAAGGAAATAATGAAAAAGCCTATTTTTAGGACCATTAATATTTTTTTGCATAGCAACTTTATTTTATTTTTACAGAGCAAGCACATTTTATCCCAATTTGCATTACTGTGATACAAAAAATATTTCTTATTACTTAAATAAGAGAAAATTTCATTATTTATTTGTATTATTTAGCATACAATTATGCACAATTTCCTCCAAATTCTTGTTACCATAATTAAAAATATATAATTATATTTTTTACTATTACTATTATTATTATATTATTATACTACTTATATTTTGTAATTTTAATTACTATTATATTTTACTGTAGTGTGAAAGAATATTTTATTATATTAACCGTCATATTACTTTATATTTTAGAAATTATTTTTTATTATTCATTACTGAATTTTATAACAAATTTTATTTACTAATGCAATAATAATCACCGTTGATTATAATGGATATTACAATAAAATAAAATAAAATAAAATAAAATAAAATAAAATAAAATAAAATAAAATAAAATAAAAAAATAAAATAAAATCCAGATTTATTGTGTTAGGGAAAATGTGCTTAATTATCAAAATCTGGCCTTAAAAATGTTTCATATCTAAATCTAAAAAGGAAATAATTATTTATCTCTTAAACAGCTTTTTTTTCTGCTGATGTAGCAAAGATCATGTGGGCAGAGAAAATAATAACAACCAATAATATCACAACCTACTTTCCAAATTCAATCAAATTCCGACGGATCAAATCCAGTCCTCCCCTACATCATTTCCCACTGAATATTCAGCTTCACTCAGAAACACATCACATTACGCTGCTGAACGTGTTACAAATGCCATTTCTCCTCTTAATGGATGCAGAAATGCGGTCAGGTCCACGGCTGCTTCCTCAAGACTCCAGTGAGTAATGAGGAGAGGAGAAAGAGGAACAGATGTGAGGACGCAGGGTTTCTATTTCAGTGCACACACACGGAAGAGCGCAAAGCAAACACACGGACACAATCTGGACACACAAAAGAAGAGTGTATGATTCTCCTCATCAGGGGCGGACTGGCCGTCGGGAGCACCGGGACATTTCCCGGTGGCCTGATGGTTATTCTGGCCTGCCGGCTGCCGCTGTGCTGTCGATCAGACTGACGTGTATGCAACTGCGAATTAATTGACGCACTTATGAATCTACGAATCAGGCGATCGCGGAGTGAAAATGACACCACATGACCCAACATCAGCGAAGCGCTGCATAATTGGCTATATACAGAGGCAGGCTTTATCTTGAAAAATAGTGCAAAAAATGGAGCGTAAACGCAAAGGAGGAGCAGAGAGGGAACGCATAAAAATGAGAAAAGCCCTGGCCACAGACGCAGCAAGTTGCTGCAAAATCCCAGCCATGTTCGCCGGTAAGGGAACAGGTCGGTCAGAATTACATTTACATAATATTTACCAATGGTGGGGAAAAAAATCGATCGGTTCGGTTCTCCACACTCGGTTCGGCACGCGCTCGGACCGCTGTTCTACTTAAATCTGACGAAGCATCTGTAATATGGTTTAATATAAATAACACGTAAAACAATCAGGGTTCAGTTAATATATGTTTCTGTTGATGGATGAACATTCTGGGTTCCCAGACATTACAACAACAGTGATGAAAAAAATAAAATAAAACCGTGGACAAACCATTCACTCTTGTTAAATACGAACACTGTATCAGTGCATTCTCTTAAAGTGACAGAATTATATTAATTGAACAGCAACAACGAAGAAATCACTCACTGCTCTTGATTAAAAAGCTTTTGTAACTTTAATAAAGAATAATCTTTAATGTATAGTCCAAAATGCAATGCTGTTTTACATTATTACTTTATTCAATTTCAGTACCTAAAAACTAATGCCAGACCTCCCTAAAAAAAACTGAAGTCAGTTTATTTTATTTGTATCTTTAATCTATTATATTTAATTGTGCTGTTTTTTTGTAGTTAGAATATTCTAAATAATATGAGAAAATATATATATATATTTGAAAGTATAGTTTTTCCATAAATATAGCAACAACGGTACCGAAACCGTGACTCTAAAACTATGAAACAAACCGAACCGTTTGTTTTGTGTTTGTGTTGTTTTTGTTTGTGTTTCTGATACTTTTGATATACTTGAGTTGAGCATTGGAAATATATAAAATATAAATATTTTAACATGTGAATATGTATCTTTTATTATCCCTTCTTAAAATGTGTAAGCCAATTTTATATTTGTCTTTGGTGTGGTATAGATGGTCTATTCCTAGTGAGTTTTTGAGGGTTTATTTATTTATCCATTCATATTATGAATGGTAGTCTACCTGTTACATCAACTAACAGGGTTACCCTATAAGTTTAGCAGGCTGGTGGACACATGAATTTGGTGGTGGTGACTGCAGCAGCAGAGGTGGCCTGGGGTGGAGTCAAATTCCCGGCCTGATTTACTGTCCCAGTCCGCCACTGCTCCTCATCCACTCCGGTGATATGAATCAGATGATGATGATGAGAAGCCAGCGGATGAGGCATTAGCTGATAAGACCACGAGACATTAAATACAGTCAGTGTATGTGTGGATTATACAAGTGGGTGAATCTCACAAAGCCTGTCAAGAACATCACTGGGTCATATTTCACCTCATGATAAACAGATTAAATGGTATACAGAATAGAAAATGAGCTCTATTTTTTGGACCATTCAAATGTTTGCATTGTGACATTAGTTTCATGTCAATGAAGCACATTTTTATTCAAACTGCACAGCTCCTTTAACCCTTTAAGACCTGAAGGCTTTTTTAGAGGTTTTTTTTCTGAGCGACACACACAAAAATAAAGACTCATAACTCCAAAACTCTAGCAAGGAGAGTCAAAAGGTAGGTATCATTTGATAGAAAACATTTTATATTTTAAGAAAATATAAATTACATTACATTTGGACATTTTCTTGCTGAGAAACAGCTGATAAAAGACAAAAAAATATATAATTAAAAAAAAAAAAATTTTTATTTGACACGGAATAACTCAGAAACACAATAAGATCACTAAAAAATTCTTTTTTGGTGATGCTCTCCTATATGTGAGCTGCATCTGGTTCAAATTTCGTGGTGATATTATAAAGAATAGTTTGAAAAATTGTTGTTCATTTTTTCCGCAGCCAGGTGGCGCCAACGGGCGGTAAACTCCGGTTTAGAGGTGCTTCTCAGCAGTCGTTAGGAGTTTTTCAAAATGGTTAGATGCATTAAAAAGATGAGATTCTAAGCTTTAAAATGATATCTATTTTGTGTTATTCCACTTTGGAAAACGAACATGGATGGGTCCGGGAACATTGGATACACACTGCATCCCGGAGAGATTAGAGACATGTTTTTAGCCAAGTATGTTAAATCATTTCGTGAGTAATATCTTGTGATCAACGCAATATATTATATTGATTTTGGATTCATTGAGAATCTGCTTTAAATATTGATGTGCCATTTTTTATGATCTGTGCATTTTTCATGAAGTTATGAGCACGTGAAATATACATACTTGTATTCAGTTAGCGGCTGTGCTGTTTTTGTTGTAAACGCATATTACTCAGACTCATTAGAGGGTGAAAACAACGCAACAGAAGCATGTTGGAGGCTTGATATTAAAGTTTAAAGTCTCTGGTTTTGTATGCAAAAAGAATTTTTGTGCTACCTATATGGATTCAATTTTTATTGGCTTTTAAAGAGAGACACGCAAATGGGAGCGCCGACGCTCCATCCGGTCTTAAGGGGTTAAGGCTTGTCAGTAAATATCCACTGTTATGATTGGCTAACGTCATTGGATAGGAAATAGGGGTGTAATGGTACATGTATTAGTCCCAAACGGTCACAGTACGGATGTCACAGTTCGGTGCACACAGTCAGACCACAAATACAGTAAGCCACAGATGATCCAGAAGGGGGCGTGCGCGGTAATGCAACTCTGTTTGCTAACCTCCAGAACAGGAAAAAGCCAACGCCCACTCGCTATTACACATAAGTGAGTGTTTTGAAAACATTATCCATATAAAACCATCATTTACAGACAGAGCCTTATGAAATCATTCACATTTACTATGGTTTGTTGATGCAGCTGCTGTCAGATTCAAAACTCTCCATTACATATAATCCTCTGATCAGATCCGAAACACCATTAAAAGAAACCATCCTCTTATTTCTGACACTGGCGTCCTTCTGAAGTCTGTACAGAAACGAGCAAACGAGCTGTTTAAACTGGACGTGTCAAAGCAAATGTTCTTTCACTCCTCCATTTGTCCTGTTGTCCACAGACAGACAGAGAGTATGGGGGGATGGGGGGACCAAATGTTTTAATTATTAATTAATTAATTAATTTGCATGGGGGGGTTTAAGTCTTTTTATTTAAAGGTCTTTTCAAAAGATGTAATATAAGTCTAAGTTGTCCCCTGAATGTGTCTGTGAAGTTTCAGCTCAAAATACCCCATAGATTTTTTTTTATTAATTTTTTAACTGCCTATTTTGGGGCATCATTAACTATGCACCGATTCAGGCTGCGGCCCCTTTAAATCTCACGCTCCCTGCCCTCCCGAGCTCTCAACTATAAGTGCAGTTATACAGCGCATAAACAAAGTTCACATAGCTAATATAACCCTCAAATGGATCTTTACAAGATGTTCGTCATTCATGCTGCATGCATGCATCGATTCCTGTGAGTATTGTATTTATTTGGATGTTTACATTTGATTCTGAATGAGTTTGAGGCTGTGCTCTGTGGCTAACGGGCTAATGCTACACTGTTGGAGAGATTTATAAAGAATGAAGTTGTGTTTATGCATTATACAGACTGCAAGTGTTTAATAATGAAAATAGCGACGACTCTAGTCTCTGTGAATACAGTAAGAAACTATGGTAACTTTAACCACATTTAACAGTACATTAGCAACATGCTAACGAAACATTTAGAAAGACAATTTACAAATATCACTAAAAATATCATGTTATCATAGATCATGTCAGTAATTATTGCTCCATCTGCCATTTTTCACTATTGTTCTTGCTTGCTTACCTAGTCTGATGATTCAGCTGTGCACAGATCCAGACGTTAATACTGGCTGCCCTTGTCTAATGCCTTGAACATGGGCTGGCATATGCAAATATTGGGGTCATACATATAAATGAGATTTATATAAGAAGGAGGAAACAATGGTGTTTGAGACTCACTGTATGTCTTGAATCATTCCAATTCAAAATGATGAAATTTCATAAAAATGTTGAGTAGTTTGCACTTTTTTCACTTTCATTTTACTGGATATTACTATCGGTCACTGATCATTTCTGTCATGAAACAGTTGTTAAATACTAAATCTTACCACTCACTCTTTCACTGAAACTAACGCGTTCTAAAACGGAAGCGTCACATTGGAATTCGCACTAGTCTTTTGTGAACAGTAAGCCCCGCCTTCTTTGATTTGATTGGCCAGCTCACTCAGTCTGACAGTGAAGAGTGCAAGGCAGCCTAAAAATGTTAGTTTAGTTTCTAGTGTAGACAGTGTCAGTGATTATAATGGATTCTATTTGTTTTTGACGCAACGCTCACATCCAGTGTAGGCAAATATCAGCCGTTAAGCGACTGAACGCCAGTGGGCGGGGCCTATGGTGTGAAGATGCATAACTATTCGTTGATGTCCTGCTTTGGAGGCAGGCATATGCAAATGTATTTGCCAGTGTGACGTCACAGATCCTGCAATATCAAAATGTGCTGATTTTGGTGCTTTGTTAATTAATGCTTTGTTTTAAATAAAGAGGACGTTTTAAGCTCTGAAACTTGCAGGATGCTTTAATGGTACAAAAACCTCTTATATGACAAAATATAAAGGCAAATTTGATTTCTCATGTCATGACCCCTTTAATATTAAAATTATGCTAATTTTCCTGCAATTTAATTTTTTTTAAAATATATAATTATTTTTAATGTAATGTGGACAAATATTTTTTATTTTTACATGATTATACAATATTATTATTATTTATAATTTATCTTTTATTAATCATTATTGAATTTTATTACAAATTAATGTAATAAGAATCATCAAAGAGAATAATGGAAATTACAAGAAAAAAAGAAAAAAGAAATAAAATAAAACATCAAGAATCATTGTGTTGGGGGACAAATGTACTTAACTGGCAAAAAAAAAAAAAAAAATTAAATAAAAAATTAAATTGTAACAATGCAAAATAAATACATAATTGAAGGTCCTGAAAATAAATGTTATTGTTTTTATGCAACACATTATTTCTATTTAATTTAATTATTAATATACGCATTTTTCAGAAGTATGACCCATACATGTTTTCATGAGGTTAACCCAAGTAGGACATTTGGGGGTGTTTCCTCAACGCTGCATCCGAACAGATAGACGGCGAGCTGAGAGGAGACAGAACTGAGACGCCGAGCATCCACAAACGTGACAGAGAGTGGTGAGTCTGCCCCGCAGCTCTGACAAAAACATTTGTCACGTCGCAACACGAGTCCTGGGACTCTGATAAAGCAATCCTGTGCACTTTATTTCTGTTTGAGGTGAAGATACGGCCACACACCCTGGAAAACACATACACACACAGTCCAGTTGGCGCTTACCTCTCTGTCCTTGAGTTTCATGGCCAGGACGAGTTGGTGTCTGTGGTTGCTCAGTGCCTCGCGATAATTCCCCTTGGAGAAGAAGGCCGACCCCAGGTTTCCGTGAGCGCGACATTCGCCTGTCTGGTCACCTGAGAGAAACCAGAGCTGGGTTAGAAGGTTTCCATACACACCCCAACACGACAAAAGAGCATCTGAGGAAAATTTGTTCAGCAACTTTCCAAAGGTGGTTGTTTCGGTTCATTCGTTGATTCAAACTGGTTTATCAACTGGTGGAGGTCAATCTAAACTAGCATAAAACAAGCTAGTACACTGTTAAAAAAAAAAAGATTTTCAAAGTTGTAAATAAAACAAGGACTAATGGAGTATTTCTACTTCAAAATTTCACATTTAATTCAATGTTACTTGCTGTTTCTTTGTAATTTTTTGTGAAATTTATTAGCAATTTCTGGGTAAAAAAAAAAAGTTTCAAAGTAAATTCTGCACATTTTTTGACCACATGACCTTTTTTTTTTTCAATAGACTTGGGATTTAGCAGTGTATTTTTGCTTTTCAGCAGCTCAAAAACCTCTCAGAAGCAAATGTTATTTTGCCGAGAAGTTGCATTGCTTAGAAGCTGATGAGAAATGTTTGAGTTCCAATTGAGATGTTTGATTGCAGACTTTGGGCTCTTGGAAATTCAACTGGAGACATATTTGAGGTCTCTTCTGAAAAGAATGCTGGGATCATTTTCTTAGGAGAAACATCTGAGAAGCAGAAGACTTTACCAAAAGTCTCTATTTACTCTCCATTTATTCTCATTGCTGGCTGAGAGAAACAAACTGAGATATTAAAGAGATTTCGTGTCTATCCATTTAATATAAACTAATTTGGGTGTTTTTGTCATCTGATCAAACTAGACCTTTTTTTTTTTTTTCTTTTTTTTTTTTTAGTATGTAAAGTAGACATAATTCGACCCTTTCTGACCAAACTGGACTGTTTTTTGTTTTTTTTTGCCAAATCTGACCAAAATTAGACAGTTTTTGTTGGTAAAACAGACAAAATCTCAAAGTTTCTGACCAAATCTGACAAGACTGGACTGCTTTTATGCTAAATCTAACAAAATTCGACAGTTTTTGTTGGTAAAATGGACAAAATCTCAAAGTTTCTGACCAAATCTGACAAGACTGGACTGCTTTTATGCTAAATCTAACAAAATTAGACAGTTTTTGTTGGTAAAACAGACAAAATCTCAAAGTTTCTGACCAAATCTGACAAGACTGGACTGCTTTTATGCTAAATCTAACAAAATTAGACAGTTTTTGTTGGTAAAACAGACAAAATCTCTAAGTTTCTGACCAAATCTGACAAGACTGGACTGCTTTTATGCTAAATCTAACAAAATTAGACAGTTTTTGTTGGTAAAACGGACAAAATCTCAAAGTTTCTGACCAAATCTTACAAGACTGGACTGCTTTTATGCTAAATCTAACAAAATTAGACAGTTTTTGTTGGTAAAATGGACAAAATCTCAAAGTTTCTGACCAAATCTGACAAGACTGGACTGCTTTTATGCTAAATCTAACAAAATTAGACAGTTTTTGTTGGTAAAACAGACAAAATCTCTAAGTTTCTGACCAAATCTTACAAGACTGGACTGCTTTTATGCTAAATCTAACAAAATTAGACAGTTTTTGTTGGTAAAACGGACAAAATCTCAAAGTTTCTGACCAAATCTGACAAGACTGGACTGCTTTTATGCTAAATCTAACAAAATTAGACAGTTTTTGTTGGTAAAACGGACAAAATCTCAAAGTTTCTGACCAAATCTGACAAGACTGCTTTTATGCTAAATCTAACAAAATTAGACAGTTTTTGTTGGTAAAACAGACAAAATCTCAAAGTTTCTGACCAAATCTGACAAGACTGGACTGCTTTTATGCTAAATCTAACAAAATTAGACAGTTTTTGTTGGTAAAACAGACAAAATCTCTAAGTTTCTGACCAAATCTTACAAGACTGGACTGCTTTTATGCTAAATCTAACAAAATTAGACAGTTTTTGTTGGTAAATCAGACAAAATTATATAAATTCCAACTGCTTAATTGTTTATATCGTCGCAAAATGTAAACTGCATTAACACCCTGCTGAAATCTGCTAAATGTGACTATAAGACATGGAGATATTAAATGGGTCATGACATAAGAAATCAAATTCGCCTTGATATTTTGACATATAAGAGGTCTTTGTACCATTAAAACATCCTGCAATTTTCTTCATTTTAAACAAGGCATTATTTAAGCATGCTCCAAAAACGTCTCATTTTGATCTTGCGTAAATATGAATATATAAGCTAATGTAGTGTATATATGTAGTGAAATGATTCATTGAACTAACACATTTGACTCGACTCATCAGTGGTTTGAGGTGAATGTACAAGATTACACAGCAATGACATCATGGTGGTCGAGCACCTGCGACATCTGCAGATGTTCTTATCAGACTTTCATCCTGTGTGCGAGTGCAATCAGCCGCTCTGACAGGAGCGAGAAGAAAGAGAGGGAAAAACCGAGAGAGCGAGCCGAGACATCAGCTGTGTACTAATGTGTGAAAAGTGAGAACTGAACCTCAAACACAAACATTCACAGTTCAGGTGCTCATGATATGTGAGACAGAGAGAGGAGATAGACAGGGTGAGAAACAGTCGACTCTAAAAGGCTTTCATGCCTTAAAGTCGAGCTGTAAAACCTCTGACATTCAGGAGCCGTGAAGAGAATATCTAGGATCTCACCATATTTACACTGCTCCTGTGCTAACAACACAAAAACTTGTGGCATTTTGGGAAAAAGGCAAAGAGACTTTTAATTAAAAAAGTCCCATGAAGCCTAATTACTGTGAGACCTTATCAGCGTGAGCTCGGTTAGGTCAAAATAATTAACTTTGTGAGAAGGTACCAAAGCTTTTTGTGCACAAGGTCACCTGAACGTCCATCACCGGATGTTTAAAAAATAAAGTAATTGATTGATTCTTTTTTTCAATTTAGGTTGAAATATAATAAGTTTAGGTTGAAGTACTAAAATTACTGAAACTAGAACTGAAATCCACATAAAATAAAGCTAAATAGAAATAAAGATGACAAAAACACAATTACTAAAATTGAACTACAATTACAATAGAATATATAAAAAAAGCTAATTTAAAATATTAATAAATACTATAATTGTAACACTAAAATAACACTTGTCATACAAAGGATGGACATATGGTGAAATTATGGTGCAAACAATCACACAGTGTGGCTCACCTAAAGTTTTGGCCACCTCCAGGTCCTGCTGCATGTAGGCGGTGCTCTTCTCCGTGTTGCCCAATGACCAGTAAGCGCTGCTGAGTGCCGAGAAGACAGAGCCGCGCAGTTTGAGGCTGCAGGTGCCGATCTTCAGCGCCGCCTCCAGGACCACCACCGAAGCGCCGTGATGGGAGGCGGTCAGAAGCTCCTGACCAATCACAGACACCACCACAAAGGGGCTCTTGTCTAGCTTCATCTTCTGCAGCTGCTGGTACGTGGGCTCCAGGGATTCTGCCGAGACCAGAGCGACAATCAGACACCAAACAATTACTCAATCTTCTCAGATTTACTGCAGTAAATCTATCTAGATGATTTATATTGCACATTTTACATTTATCAAACATCAAATGTACAAACATGAGAGATTTGTAAACAAGAACGAGAACAAAAATTGATCAAATTAGAGTTTTACTGGACAAAATTAGACCATTCCTGACCAAATTTGACATAACTAGGTCGTGTTTTTTTGGTACATCTGACTAAATTAGACCGTTTTGTTGGTAAATGGGACAAAATTATACCGTTTCTGACCAAATTTGACATAACTAGGCTGTTTTTACACAGTTTCTGACCAAATCAGACAAAACTGGACTGTTTTTGGTTCGTAAATGGGACAAAATTAGACCATTTCTGACCAAATTTGACATAATTAGGCTGTTTTTTGGTAAATCTGACTAATTTAGTCAATTTTTGTTGGTAAATGGGACAAAATTAGAAAGTTTCTGACCACATTTGACAAAGCTAGGCTGTTTTTTGGTGAATCTGACAAAATTAGAGCATTTTTGTTGGTAAATGGGGAAAAATTAGACAGTTTCTGACCAAATCATACACAACTGGACTGTTTTTTGTTGGTAAATGGGACAAAATTAGATAATTCCTGACCAAATTTGACATAACTAGGCTGTTTTTTTTTTGTTTTTTTTTTGGTAAATCTGACTATTTAGTCCATTTTTGTTGGTAAATGGGACAAAATTAGAAAGTTTCTGACCAAATTTGACATAACTACGTCATGTTTTTTTGGTACATCTGACTAAATTAGACCGTTTTGTTGGTAAATGGGACAAAATTATACCGTTTCTGACCAAATCAGACAAAACTGGACTGTTTTTTGTTCGTAAATGGGACAAAATTAGACCATTTCTGACCAAATTTGACATAATTAGGCTGGTTTTTTTGGTAAATCTGACTAATTTAGTTCATTTTTGTTGGTAAATGGGACAAAATTAGAAAGTTTCTGACCACATTTGACAAAGCTAGGCTGTTTTTTGGTAAATCTGACAAAATTAGAGCATTTTTGTTAGTAAATGGGGAAAAATTAGACAGTTTCTAACCAAATCATACACAACTGGACTGTTTTTTGTTGGTAAATGGGATAAAATTAGATTATTCCTGACCAAATTTGACATAACTAGGCTGTTTGTTTTTTTGGGTAAATCTGACTATTTAGTCCATTTTTGTTGGTAAATGGGACAAAATTAGAAAGTTTCTGACCAAATTTGACATAACTAGGCTGTTTTTTGGTACATCTGACTAATTTAGAGCACTTTTGTTGGTAAATGGGGAAAAAACTAGACAGTTTCTGACCAAATCATATAAAAGTAGACTGTTTTTTGTTGGTAAATGGGACAAAATTAGATCATTTTTAACCAAATTTGACATAGCTAGGCTGTTTTTTGTTAAATTTTACTAAATTAGACAGTTTTTGTTGGTAAATATTAGACCAAAATTTGGGTTCTGACCAAATTTGATATAATAACTAACAATAGCTATTTGTTTTATTGTACTAAATTGTAAAGTTGTAACAAAATTAGACAATTAAATATGACTAAATATGACTAATTTTGTCAGATTTACTGATTAAAAAGAGTCTAATTTTCTCAAAATGACAAAAGTGATTAAACAGTTAGACAAAAATGGACAGTTTTAACAGTAAATCTGACAAAATTGGGACCACTTTCTCACTAATCTGAAAAAGAGCTGTATTTGTTGCTATATCTGACAAAGCTAGCATGCTAATTTTTCAAGCAGCACCTCAAATGTCACTACTAGCACTGGCAAGAGCTCATTTTGTTCTCATTTGTTGACTGAATTTGTATAATATATTTGCATTCAGTCAATTCATACATCGCAAAAAAAAAAAAAAAAAAAGCATTATTCAGCAAGTTAAACAGGCACTCTTTCTCTGTACAAACGTATTACAAATGACTGCAAAGCTAACACGGCGTGTTCAGTGAAACAGCTTTTGTTTGCTCAAGCTGTGGTGATTATTCATCTGTGTGTCATCTCTGCACACTTCTTGTAGAAGTTACTCCGTAATATGTTCACCTTAGAAATGCTTATTCGTAAAATAACCCCACGTGTTACTATGCGGTAAGATTAAGCGCGCAGGGTTAGGAACACACCATATGTGTAGAGGTGACCGCTGCAGGAGGAAGGAGACACAGTTAAAGAGTGAAACGCACACACTGTCATAAATCACGACGGGCCACAGTCGAGCGTCACCCACTGCCCCATGGGACCTCCAAAGATCCATTTTTATCTGCCCTTCCCTCTGTACTGTATCTATGAAGTATATTTCTTACTGTCCTTCTGGGTGTGGTTGATAGCTAATTCAGCATTTTTCATCTCGGGTGCACATGTGTGTACTGTCATCTCATATCCTGTATTTTATCACTGTACTGACCAATCAGCATCCAGGATCACAACTATCATCTTTATAAAAGGTTTTATACGCTGCAGTATTTCTGGTTTTGATACACTAATTATTCTTCTATAACCACATGACTATATGTTTGGTTTGTCAGTTTGTCTTTATGATGATCTTCATGACTCTGGTCAGTAAAATCTGATGTTTTAAGGTTTTTGAAAGAAGTTTCTTCTGCTCACCAAGGCTGCATTTATTTGATCAAAAATACAGTAAAAACAATAATATTGTGAAATATTATTATAATTTAAAATAACTGTTTTACCTAATAACCTAAACATTACTGACCATATCCGAAAAAACTGGACTGTTATTGCTAAAGCTGACATAAATAGACAATTTATTTCTGACCAAATTTGATATAGCTAGGCTGTTTTTTTGTTTGTTTGTTTGTTTGTTTGTTTTTTGTTGTTGTTGTTGGTAAGTGGGACAAAATTAGACCATTTCTGACCAAATTTGACATAACTAGGATGTTTTTTTGGTAAATCTGACTAAATTAAAGCATTTTTGTTGGTAAATTGGACAAAATTAGACAGTTTCTGACCAAATCAGACAAAACTGGACTGTTTTTGATGGTAAATGGGACAAAATTAGACAATTTCTGATCAAATTTGACATAGCCAGGCTGTTTTTTGCTAAATCTGACTAAATTAGACAGTTTTTGTTGGTAATTCAGACAAAATTAGACAGTTTCTGACCAAATCAGACAAAACTGGACTGTTTTTATACTGTTTTGGTTGGCAAATCAGACAAATATTAGACCAAAATTTTATGATTCATTGTCCAACGTAGAAAATAAACAAAAAAACAGCCTAGTTGTTTCAGATATGCTCAAAAACTGTCTAATTTTGTCTTATTTAGCCAAAAAAACAGCCTAGCTATGCCAAGTTTGGTCAGAAATGATCTAATATTGTCTCATTTACCAATAACAACAATAGCAATAACCGTCCAGTTTTTTTCAGATATGGTGAGTAATGTTTAGGTGAGATATTTTTTCTTTTTAATGAAATTAATACTTTTTATTCAGCGAGCATGCATTAAATTACACAAAAATGAGAGTAAAGACATTCATAAAAGTTTTCAAATAAATGCTGTTCTTTCTATTCATCAAACTTTTGAACGGTAGCATATACATGTATCATTAAACTATAATCAGCTATATTTCTTACGATAGACAAAATCTAGGCTAATTCAGCATGAATGAATCTCCATCCAGAAGCTCAGAGTGACTTGCGACAGGTTTAATTCCCTCTTCCCGTGTAGCCGACAGGCATGAACGTCCTCAGCCAGGGGCTACAAACACTCCGGTGGGTTTGTTGTACGCATTCATATCGCGTAATTGCATTCAGCCTGACGCTTTTACAAGTTGCATAAATCGGAATGGTGAGAATCTCTCTGGCTCGGGGACGGAAGTGAGACTGTGTGTGAATCTAGTTAACAGCAGACATGGGCATGATAAACAAGAGCGCAGAAGTGCTTATGCAGCGGCGAGGAGGGTTTAATGATGAGCCTCTGGGTGCCTATCTTTCCTTCCTCTCGATGCTTTTCTCTTTCTCTCCGCCGCTTCCCTCTCTTCTGTCGAGAGGCTTTGCCATGTGAAACAGAAGCTTTGACGTGTCTGTCTGGCATCTCGTGGGAAGCAGCTAAATAAAGAAATAATAACAGAGACTGACAACACCACCCACTTGCATTTCATTGTGTTTACTTTCTTTTAGTCTATTTACATTACCATTCCTAAACTAAGCCGTGTGGATTTCCATATCTGTAATGTGCATCCGAAGGAATTCTAGTATTCCCTGTAGCTCAAAAATAGAGGTTTCAGGTAGACGCTGAGCTAATTCATCATGCTTTATACCACTGGGACGGGCTAAAAACACATCAAGAGAGTAGAAACCATCTGTGGATACAGTACAGCAGTGAACCACATCAATACTGCAAACTTTACTAAAGATGTTTCCAATGATGCAGTGGTTTTGGATGGATGGATGGATGGATGTACGGACAGAATGGATGTATGGATGGATGGATGGATGGATGGATGGATGGATGGATGGATGGATGGACGGATGGATGGACGGATGGATGGATGGACAGATGGACGGATAGACAGACATACAGTTGGATGGATAGACAGGATTGATGGATGGATGGAAGAATGGATGGATGGATGGATGGACGGACGGATGGATAGACGGATAGACAGACAGACGGTTGAATGGATGGATAGACAGGATGGATGGATGGATGGATGGATAGATGGATGGATGGATAGATGGATAGACAGACAGACAGTTGGATGGATAGGCAGGATGGATGGATGGATGGACGCATGGACGGATAGACAGACAGACAGTTGGATGGATGGATGGATGGATGGATGCATGGATGGATGGATGGATGCATGGATGGATAGACGGACAGACAGACAGACAGTTGGATGGATAGACGGGATGGATGGGTGGATGGATGGATCGATGGGTGGATGGATGGATGGATGGATGCATGGATGGATGGATGGACGCATGGACGGATAGACAGACAGACAGTTGGATGGATGGATGGATGGATGGATGGATGGATAGACGGATGGATGGATAGACGGACAGATAGACAGACGGTTGGTTGGATGGATAGACAGGATGGATGGATGAATGGGTGGATGGACGGATAGACGGACAGACAGACAGATGGTTGGATGGATAGACAGGATGGATGGATGGATGGAAGGAATAATGGATGGATGCATGGATGGACGCATGGATGGATGGACGGATAGACAATTGGATGGACAGACAGGATGGATGGATGGATGGATGGATGGATGGGTGGATGGATGGATGGATGCATGGATGGATGGATAGACGGATAGACAGACAGACAAATTGGATGGATGGATGGACGGATGGACGGATAGACGGACAGACAGACAGACGGTTGGTTGGATGGATAGACAGGATGGATGGATGGATGGATGGGTGGATGGATGCATGGATGGATGGATAGATGCATGGATGGATGGACGGATAGACGGATAGACAGACAGACAGATAAATTGGATGGATGGATGGATGGACGGACGGACAGACAGAAGAATGAATAGAACGACAGAACGATAGATAGACAGACAGACAAATTGGATGGATGGAATGACAGATGGATAGTTTGATGGACAGACAGGGAATTTGCTGTGGCCAATTTATTTCAAATTCACACTCATGAATTGAAAGGGAGTCAATTCTTCAATTTTAAGATCTGTACAACCCTAATGCACGTCCCAAACTGAAACTAACCAGCTCAACAGCCACAAGTCGACCGGCAAGCGCTGAGATTATCCCGAGTGTGATTTCACAAGTCTGCAACTTCCCAACACAAACCTAAGAGGCGCGTCTGTTATCCTCTGCGAGCAGCCCAACACAATCGGCTCAGTTTTCTGCGGCGTCTCACCTCTCGTCTTAGCGGAAGGGCTTTGAATGGCACCTCTGATGGTGTGAAGCCGAGAAGAGAACAATTAAATTAAAGTTAGGTAATCCCACATGCAAATCCTCACACAAGGGCGCTACAAAAGCGATAAAAGGATGAGAGGAAGCGAGAGAGCGGGAGAAAGCGAGTCTCTTGTTATCAGCGAGCCCAGGGGCCGCGAGCGATCACCTCTCTGCCCGGAGCCGATTTGGAGAGACTGTTCAACATAATCTACTCTCTCCGTGGCTCAGAGTGCTGCGTCTGGCACTGAGGGACAACAGGGGGAAATAAGGGACATAATTAGCAGATAAAACGGCCCCGTTTGGACGTCCTCCCAGAGCAAAGGCTGTTTGCGTGACCCTGTTTATTCCAAAACTACGATTTACACCAGAGCATCCTGAAAGCATTTCTCAAACACCTACGGCTAGGGGCCGGTCAGAGAATGTGGTATACAGACACATACGTGCACATAAACACACACAGATCATCCGGCCACAGACAGCTGGAGAAACAGAGTGAAACTGGACAGTTTCTCAGGTTATGTGCCTTCTTTCACTGTAAGAGCTGGATTTATGCCGCTGTTTTGCTACTGATGTTTCAAATCGCCTGGTGTTGACATTGGGCAAAAAAAAAATTGTAATTCCACTGATAGAGAACTGAGACTTCACTTTTCATTTAGTGCATAAAAAACTATAATAATTATTATTATGAATTAACATTTTATTAATACATTTTAAGAATATTTTACCCATCAACCTTATAAAATGCACAACACCGCTGTATGCTGTGTCAAAAGAATACGCACACTCAGATGTAAACAAGCCCAACGTGCATGAGAAGCACATGGTGAAACTAGAATGAAAGTGCATGTTCATTCTCTGAATACAGAGGGAACTGATGGAACAGCAGAAATGCAGCGGTTACCCCGGAAACCCCGTAAACAAAGCAGCTGTGCTACTGAACAGTAATTAAAATGCTTCAAACAGCCATTCAGTTTTTTGTATTCACAATGTTGCCTCATCACAGCACCAAATACTTAATACTTAAAGACTTAATAGGCTATTTACTTTCAAACTTAAACATTTTTATACTTTAATCTGGACTACAACATATACACCCTATATTGAAAATGTGATTATTTGTTATTGTTCAGTAACTCTTAGTGACATAAGGCTTCATTAGTTAAAATGTTAATTCATTATTACCAACTGACAATGAAAAATACTTATAAAGCAATTATTAATGTTAATTATTTAATAATAATGTTAATTATTTAATCGACCTGAGCTAAAACTAACAATCTGTTGTATTTTTTTTAAACTAACATTAACAAAAATACCTTCTGTAACAAATGTAGCTATTGCTCTTTCTTAATTTTGGTTAATGCATTAACTAATGTAGGGCTGGGCGATATATCGCATGCGATTGTCACGTGCATTTCGTCAGTAAAGCCGGTTCCCTGATTACCGCTAAATCGCCATCACCTGCTTTCAAATGAAGCGGCATTTAATAGACAGAACCGTAGTTCACTGACAAGCTACGCAATATCACGTTCATATCGCAGATGAATCGCCTTCGATAATGAACGCGATATTGCGTAGCTTGTCAGTGAACTACGGCTCTATTAAGTGGCACTCCATTTGAAAGCAGGTGATGGCGATTTAGCGGCAATCAGGGAACCGGCTTTACTGACGAAATGCACATGACAATCGCATGCGATATATCGCCCAGCCCTAAACTAACGTTAAATAATGAGACCTTATTGTAAAGTGTTACCTGTTGTTCTTTATAATTCTTTTGCACATTAATCTGTTTAAAACATTTTACATTTTTTGTGTATTGTGTTATTGTATTTAAATGTTCAGAGTTCTTTTTGTTATAAAAAAAGTTCTTAAACCTGTTATACTATGACAAAAATTTTTTTGCACTCTCATTATACTCTCATTATAGTCAATTTATGAATCTACAGCAGAAGAGCCCAAATCAGCATGTTGTATCTTCAGTTTACATTCCCCATTCATCTGAAATGATTTTACGCACATGCATCACTTCTACTCATCTCACGCAAAGTATGCAAGTTGTGTAGGACCCCTGAACCACCAGGGGGCCCCCTTGCCCTTAAAGATGATTTAATGACTAGGGATGCGGTTTCGGTTTTGATTTTGGCTGCCAACGATTATGATGCCACATTTCGTTCCTTGCGCTGTTGTCCTTTTTACGCTGTCAGGCCTCGCTAGTCACGCGGAAGACCCAGGTTTGATTCCCTGGTGTTCCCTGGGAGGCTCCTTCTTGGGGCAGTTGTGGCCTAATGGTTAAAGTGTCGGACTTGTAACCAGAAAGTTGAGGGTTCGAGTCTCAGTACCGGCAGGAAATGTAGGCTCTTCCACTCTCATTATCCACAACTGAGGCACCTAACCCCCCAATCACTCCCTGGGAGCCACAGCAAAAATAACCACCCACTGCTCCCGGTGTGTGTTCAATACTCAGTGCCGTGTGTGTGCACTTAAATGAGTGAAATGAGCACAAATTCCGTGTATAGGACATCACTTCACATCCAAATCATGGAATGAAAGAGACGCTGTTCCCCGGGCAGCTTTCTGTTCATGCACTCCGAGACTGAGCAAAACACGGACAAGTATAGGCTACTTTAGGCTTCAGGTGTGCGCTTCAGGTGCTTGAGGTGTGCACTTAAATGGATAAATACACACAAAAAATGCCAAAATGTCTTAAGTGAACATAAACACTTGTCTTAAAGTGACAGCAGCCTAATAAACCTTCTGCTATCTGTGTCATTTAATGTTAATTGAACAACAAAAGAAAATGAGAGAATCATTCACTGCTCTTCACTGACTTTATTAAGAATGAATGTATAAATAATTAATACGGTGAAGACTAAACAGGGTTTTATTTTTACTTACTTTATTCAATTTCTGTATAGTAGGCTAAATTTTTCTATTGTATTTGTCCTATTGTTCGTAATTGTATATTTTAATGGTTTACTGACAGTTTCAACTCACTGTTGTTCGTTGACAGTGAAACTGCTCTGAAAGAACAGATTAAGGGGTTGGGGGTCATTTGGGGGTTTTTATGAGCGCACTGACAGGACCCCCAGACTGGCATTGTCTATTCATGACCCTTTTTTCCCCATATATCAGTTGTAAGAGGTTTTACTGTATTTATGAGGACGTTTTTAGGAATCCAGTACAAACACAGGCTGTGTACCTCTCAGTGGGGACTTCATGGCGGCCTCCACCATTCCCACCAGCAGCTGCAGGCTCTTGGGGTCCTGGGCCAGTCCCGAGGCGAAGGCGGCCAGGGCGTCCGCATGGCGCCCCAGGTACTGAAGGGCAACACCCTGTCGGAAATATGCCTGCAGAAAGAGGACCAGAAAGAAAGCATGTTAGTATTACTCTCCACTTCAATGAAACTTGAAAAAAGGACATATTTTGGATCATATTCATGATGATGTTGCCCATAACCACTGCTAACGACTTCCTCCAAGACTGCTTAAAGTGAACAAAACACCAAACACACCAAGCCAACAGTCAGCATTCAGCCAATGTCGGGTTATTTTTATGCTGTGTGTTTTACACACCGGTGCTGGTGAAAGATCGCTCTGATTGGCTGTTCAGTTTAGCAAATATTTTCATTAAAATGGAATGAAGAAAGTGATCAGCATGATTGATATTCAAAATGGTAAGCAAGCGCTGCTTTATTTACAGTTTGTATATCTGCAGTCCTAGTTTTTCAATGAAGATTATAGACTATTGATACCTGCTGATATAGACAGTTATTTCCTTACACACAGGTGCAGAACACACTAAGTAGATGGCAGTCACCTGTAGTCCTTTTGGTGTGTTTAAGTGCAACTTTTTGGCCGGGAACGCAGCCAACAAATGCAGCCGACATTTGGAGCCGCTAGTTCTTTGACGTCGGCTTAGTATGTCACGGCCTTTAGTGTGAAACCCTTTCAGACAAATGTTTCCTCAAAATATGCATCTTGAAGGAGAGGTTTAGGTTTATGAATGTAGTTAACATGAATTTTATTAATCTTAAAGTTCCCCTGTAGTCAATAATTTTATCCATTAAAACTCATCAAAAATGACATATTTAAATGTTTTTTTTCCTGTGAAAAAAAAAAAAACTTCATGCCTTAAAATAGCTTGAATGTAACTCTATACCCTTGCTTCATTTAGTATATGCAGATCTATGAATATGCAAATTAGCCCCGCCTCCACTTACTTGTACGAGCTCAGAGATCCACTCGGTCAACTTACTTGGGTAAACGCTGCACAATGGTATCGCTTTTTATAGTTAGTTCATCATAACATCGTAATATACATCATACACCTGCTATATTGTTAAATCTACCCGGTTTATCATATCAACAGAAAAATATACTGGAATAACCTGGCTTCTCTTGAGACTCCCCTGATTCAGAGCGGTAATAGTTAATGATATGCTAAAGCCCACCCACACGTTGACGTGATTGGTTACAAGGTAGTTTGTGACATCAGAAACACCAGCGATTTCAAATCGTGTTTATAGATCACTGCAGTTTTAAAGAGAAAATAATCAGCAATGGACTTATGAATGTACACATGGTTTGTCTTAAAGCATATTAAAAACACCACATAGACATATGAACAACATTATAAATCTCTTATAAATCTAAAAGGGACCTTATTGTGAAATATTACCGAGAGGAAGTGATCAGATGCACCATTTTCACCTGCTAGATGACAAAAACAGCTGAAAAAACCCCCCAAGACTTACATTAACTTGCACCATATCTTTTTACTGTAAAGATTAACAGTAAATATATGCTAAACAAACACATTTAGGATGTTTAGAGCTCATCTATGCTGTAGGTGCTGATACGGACGCCATGCTCTATCTCAGACATGCAAGCATTCACGTTTTCAAAGAGGCTGCTGTTATTTTGATCGTGCGATGCACACCAGACCGCTCGACTGCATTAAATATCACAGCAGTTCACTTCGCGGAACACATAATGTCCTCTCTATATTCACTGTGAGGGAGATGGGCTGATAAACACCATCATTTTCACAGGCGTTTGACTACATGTTTCTCCGGTCCGAGCAGCACAGGAACATCCGCTGACATACAGCTCATTCACAATTATCTTCTCACATGGCCGTTTATTAGATCGGCCCGAGCGTCCGGCCCACTTCCAGCCAAGCTGATAACGGTTGGGAGGGGGACCAGAGGAAGATTAAGACATGCCATTGAATTTATGAAGGCCCCTATAATTAATTTCACTTTGCACAGGGAGGCCTTTGATTACAGACTAACTCTGTTTTTTTCGGACAGCTTCATTGAAACGAATGGGGATGCATATTGAATTCAACACATTAACCTTTGGTCTAACCGTGTTATTATAGGACGTTGCAGGCCACCGTGCTCGGCTCGATATTAATTGCCTCTTTGTATACGGCTCACTGCACCAGGATTGGATGCGCTCGGCCGCTGTACGTATGCACGTTGAATGCTTTTAGGTTCCGACATCAATATCTGCCTGGAGGCAAATGGATTGGGGGGTTTGTTTCAAACGGCTGCATTCAATCCCATTTCTGTAATGCAATTTTAAAGCAAATGTGTTTTTCTTTTAGCACGAGTGAAACAAATATGTGATTATTCCATATAAGCAAACAGCACACTTGCACTCCGTTTTAAATTAGAATTAAGTTGATTAAATGACAGGCCAGGCTTTGCGTTACGTCTCTCCGCCGAATCCGAAAGCTCTAATTGGTCGATTAGTGCGCTGAATTCCCAGCGCAGATGCCGACGGCACAGTGATTTCATCCGGCATCGCTTTCATTCCCGCTAACACAACACCAATCTCTCCACCTCTCATTTCACTTTATTAACTTTATGTATTTAATTTGCCATTACAGGCAAAGAGGGGGAAAAAAAGCTCTGAGCTGCCACAATCTGGTCTGAACAAACCATGCATTTAAAAAAACAAAACAAAAGACTGGAACAGAATGATTTTAATGACATTCAGTTCCTTTTTACGATTCTTAAACATCAGTATTCTTGTGCTAATGTGGACAGAATGTCACACTCTGATAACTGAATCTACAGCGGAAAGGCAAAATAATCGTCAATTTTACACAAGTTGTGAGTTTGAATTCTGAATTAAATGTGACAAGGATGCTAAACAGACACTAAACATATTTCTTTTAGCACTGTCCTTACCAGTTGCACACAGCAACAAATATACAGCATGACCAGTACGGTCGGATTCACAAACAAATGACTCTTATGAACCATGAATCAGTTTCAAAATCATGAGTTATCAGCTAAACGACTCACTCGATCACTGAATCAGTCAGAGTGGCTTTTAAAATGTATTCAATTACCAAAAAAAATATTGTTTTTGTTTAGTATATTATTAGGTACATATGGAAGCTTGTTTCCGCCATGAAATAAAAAAAAAAAAAAAAAAAAGGTAATTGCGACTTATTATCTCACAATTCTGACTTTTTTTTCTCAGAATTGCAAGATATAAACTCACAATTGTGAGTTATAGTCAGAATTGTGTGATATAAAGTCAGAATTGAGATATAAAGTCTGAATTGTGTGATATAAAGTCAGAATTGTGTGATATAAAGTCTGAATTGTGTGATATAAAGTCAGAATTGTGAGATATAAAGTCTGAATTGTGTGATATAAAGTCTGAATTGTGTGATATAAAGTCAGATTTGTGAGATATAAAGTCAGAATTGAGATACAAAGTCTGAATTGTGTGATATAAAGTCAGAATTGTGAGATATAAAGTCTGAATTGTGAGATATAAAGTCTGAATTGTGTGATATAAAGTCTGAATTGTGTGATATAAAGTCTGAATTGTGTGATATAAAGTCAGAATTGAGATATAAAGTCAGAATTGTGATATAAAGTCTGAATTGTGTGATATAAAGTCAGAATTGAGATATAAAGTCAGAATTGAGATATAAAGTCTGAATTGTGTGATATAAACTCAGAATTGTGTGATATAAAGTCTGAATTGTGTGATATAAAGTCAGAATTGTGAGATATAAAGTCTGAATTGTGTGATATAAAGTCTGAATTGTGTGATATAAAGTCAGATTTGTGAGATACAAAGTCTGAATTGTGTGATATAAAGTCAGAATTGTGAGATATAAAGTCTGAATTGTGAGATATAAAGTCTGAATTGTGTGATATAAAGTCTGAATTGTGTGATATAAAGTCTGAATTGTGTGATATAAAGTCAGAATTGTGTGATATAAAGTCAGAATTGAGATATAAAGTCAGAATTGTGATATAAAGTCTGAATTGTGTGATATAAAGTCAGAATTGTGTGATATAAAGTCTGAATTGTGTGATATAAAGTCTGAATTGTGTGATATAAAGTCAGAATTGTGAGATATAAAGTCTGAATTGTGAGATATAAAGTCTGAATTGTGTGATATAAAGTCTGAATTGTGTGATATAAAGTCTGAATTGTGTGATATAAAGTCTGAATTGTGTGATATAAGTCAGAATTGAGATATAAAGTCAGAATTGTGATATAAAGTCTGAATTGTGTGATATAAAGTCAGAATTGTGAGATATAAAGTCAGAATTGAGATACAAAGTCTGAATTGTGTGATATAAAGTCAGAATTGTGAGATATAAAGTCTGAATTGTGAGATATAAAGTCTGACTTGTGTGATATAAAGTCTGAATTGTGTGATATAAAGTCTGAATTGTGTGATATAAAGTCAGAATTGTGATATAAAGTCTGAATTGTGTGATATAAAGTCAGAATTGTGTGATATAAAGTCTGAATTGTGTGATATAAAGTCTGAATTGTGTGATATAAAGTCAGAATTGTGTGATATAAAGTCAGAATTGAGATATAAAGTCAGAATTGTGTGATATAAAGTCAGAATTGTGTGATATAAAGTCTGAATTGTGTGATATAAAGTCAGAATTGAGTGATATAAAGTCAAATTGTGTGATATAAAGTCAAAATTGTGTGATATAAAGTCTGAATTGTGTGATATAAAGTCTGAATTGTGATATAAAGTCAGAATTGAGATATAAAGTCAGAATTGTGTGATATAAAGTCAGAATTGAGATATAAAGTCAGAATTGTGTGATATAAAGTCAGAATTGTGTGATATAAAGTCAGAATTGAGATATAAGTCAGAATTGAGATATAAAGTCAGAATTGTGTGATATAAAGTCTGAATTGTGTGATATAAAGTCAGAATTGTGAGATATAAAGTCAGAATTGAGATATAAAGTCTGAATTGTGTGATATAAAGTCAGAATTGAGATATAAAGTCTGAATTGTGTGATATAAAGTCAGAATTGAGATATAAAGTCTGAATTGTGTGATATAAAGACTGAATTGAGATATAAAGTCAGAATTGTGTGATATAAAGACTGAATTGTGTGATATAAAGTCTGAATTGTGTGATATAAAGTCTGAATTGTGTGATATAAAGTCTGAATTGAGATATAAAGTCAGAATTGTGATATAAAGTCAGAATTGTGTGATATAAAGTCAGAATTGAGATATAAAGTCAGAATTGAGATACAAAGTCTGAATTGTGTGATATAAAGTCAGAATTGTGAGATATAAAGTCTGAATTGTGAGATATAAAGTCTGAATTGTGTGATATAAAGTCAGAATTGTGATATAAAGTCTGAATTGTGTGATATAAAGTCAGAATTGTGTGATATAAAGTCTGAATTGTGTGATATAAAGTCAGAATTGTGAGATATAAAGTCTGAATTGTGAGATATAAAGTCTGAATTGTGTGATATAAAGTCTGAATTGTGTGATATAAAGTCTGAATTGTGTGATATAAAGTCTGAATTGTGTGATATAAAGTCAGAATTGAGATATAAAGTCAGAATTGTGATATAAAGTCTGAATTGTGTGATATAAAGTCAGAATTGTGAGATATAAAGTCAGAATTGAGATACAAAGTCTGAATTGTGTGATATAAAGTCAGAATTGTGAGATATAAAGTCTGAATTGTGAGATATAAAGTCTGAATTGTGTGATATAAAGTCTGAATTGTGTGATATAAAGTCTGAATTGTGTGATATAAAGTCAGAATTGTGATATAAAGTCTGAATTGTGTGATATAAAGTCAGAATTGTGTGATATAAAGTCTGAATTGTGTGATATAAAGTCTGAATTGTGTGATATAAAGTCAGAATTGAGATATAAAGTCAGAATTGTGTGATATAAAGTCAGAATTGTGTGATATAAAGTCTGAATTGTGTGATATAAAGTCAGAATTGAGTGATATAAAGTCAAAATTGTGTGATATAAAGTCAAAATTGTGTGATATAAAGTCTGAATTGTGTGATATAAAGTCTGAATTGTGTGATATAAAGTCAGAATTGAGATATAAAGTCAGAATTGTGTGATATAAAGTCAGAATTGAGATATAAAGTCAGAATTGTGTGATATAAAGTCAGAATTGTGTGATATAAAGTCAGAATTGTGAGATATAAAGTCAGAATTGAGATATAAAGTCAGAATTGTGTGATATAAAGTCTGAATTGTGTGATATAAAGTCAGAATTGTGAGATATAAAGTCAGAATTGAGATATAAAGTCTGAATTGTGTGATATAAAGTCAGAATTGAGATATAAAGTCTGAATTGTGTGATATAAAGTCAGAATTGAGATATAAAGTCTGAATTGTGTGATATAAAGACTGAATTGAGATATAAAGTCAGAATTGTGTGATATAAAGACTGAATTGTGTGATATAAAGTCAGAATTGTGTGATATAAAGTCAGAATTGTGTGATATAAAGTCTGAATTGTGTGATATAAAGTCTGAATTGCATGTTATCAAGTCAGATTTGCGATATAAACAATTCTGAGAAAAAAAGTCAGAATTGTGAGATAAAAACTCGCAACTGCGAGAAAAAAATTAAGAATTGAGAATATATCAAAATTCTGACTTTATAACACAAAAAAGTCAGAATTGAGAGATAACAAAAGTTGCAATTACCTTTTTTTTAATTTTTTTTTTATTTAGTGGCAGAAACAAGCTTCCACAGGAACAACTTATTTCTTCCTCAAAACTACAAAAACAACTGTCAAAAGAATTATTAAAGGTGGTTTACAATTTTTGCACTTCAAAAGACTTTGCTCTGTTTGTCAGTCTCATCTAGCCTGACACAGCAACACTGACCTGTTAGAATAATAACAATCATCATTTTTGCAATTTTGGTGATCCTAATGGAACAGAAATTACAGGCATCTTAATGAAACAGAATAATTAGGTGGTAATTAGAGTTAGAAATCTTCAAATTCTATATATAGTAGTGACACTATTTACAAAATTCTGCATAATTCTACGCCCATCAGATGATCCAGATCTCCAGCGAGTGTCAATCCAGTGTTGTTTCTGCTGGAGAATGAGTGATATGAGCCGGTGTATAGAGACCCAACTGTTCAGATCATGTGTGGCGTCTCTCTGCACTGACACCTGACATCTTAAATGTGACGCTCCATCCACAGTCATTATATAATCATAACTATGGACATAACACTGGGGAAACTGTCAAACACACCTCTCAGTTGTGTGACACATTGAGATTCCTTCAAATCTCCAAGTTTTTCAGCATTCAGAATGAAGCTGCAGCTTTTTTTTCCAAGGTTCCAGAGAAATGAGTGACAAAACAAAAATGATTCAATCCCCAAAGACCGCCCGCCGTGATTCAGACGTTTTGAGCACTTCAATTGAAAACTCGAACAGCGGCACGCTTTGCAGCGCATTACGAGGTTTGAGCGTGTGCTGAATTAAAATGATTTCCTCACAGTGAAGACCAGATGCCTGTCGAGCACTGAGAACATTTTGCATTGCATTTGTTGTACTGATGTGTAAACTTTTTCGTGTTTATGAGTTATAGTATTTCATTCCAAAAATAAATAAAAAATATATATATAACATTACATAAATATGTGCATGCATATGAAGACTTCAGATGCAAAAACCTCCAAGTCCGTCTGACATTTTTCTTTTAAAAGAGCATTTTTATCAGGCTCCTATGTTTAGGTTCCCTAATTTCACTTTAATGGCAATGAAAAGGTTATTAGTCAGTTATTGAAATGTCTTATTTTCAAAAATGTCACTGATAAGAGTAAAATTAAAAACAGAAAAATGTCAGAAAAATATCAGATGCATCTGAATCCCAGATGCATCCCTACAAATTCTGTGTTATTACAATATGTGATTAAAAATCAAAGGTATATTATTTACTTTTTTGTATAAAATATTTATAAATAAAATACTTATGCTGATTCAATTTTTATTTTTCAAAAATGTTGTACTAATTGTTTAGTCTATTAGAGTAAAATATGTATTGCAGTAATGAGAATCCAATTTAAGTCATTAAGAATCTTGAAAAAGACAAAAAAATTCAAGAGTCAAACATCCTGATACATTACAGTAATAAGAAAAAAGTACTAACTGTCATGAAAAATTAAAATAATTTCACAATGCAAAAAGAAAAAGCACTTAATGTTCCTAAAAATATGCTTATTTTTCTATCCAAAAATAATTGCTTGTTAGGTGAAATATGACCCAAAACGTGCTCTTGTGAAATTTAGCCTTCTATCTGTACAGCAGTTAAGTGCCCTTAACAGACATCATTCCTATAGGCAGGTACACGTTGCCCCCTGATGGAGTCACTGGCTGCCTAGCAACACTCGCCTGGCAACGCTCGCCCCTCCAGTACCTCACCTGCTGTGATTTTGGCTAAAAACACAGAGAGAAAAGTGTGATGAAGAGATGAAGCAAACGAGGCTGTTTAGGACTAATTACTGAGCTAGACTCCGCTGTGCCACTAATCACCAGACTTACTCAAGGTACAAAGAAACCAAATAATTATGAGGCTGAAAAACTTCATTATGGCACATTTGTGCGGGTAAATAATGACTAACTTGTCCAGTGATGTGCTTTATGGCAGTAATGACCAGCCGTGTGTGATGGTAATGACCACAAAAGCTACAACAGAGATGACAACAGCTGTTTTATTGGCCTAATGGACAACGTCTAGTGACAAAATAGACTAAAACCGGACCTAGACCTGAAAAAAAGATTGATCTTTTTTTTTTCTTTTTTTTTTTTTTTTACTAGATACTCATAATTTAAAGTGAAGGTAATCTTTCAAAAAAAGAAGTTATAAACAGTAGCTACAGTAAAGCTATTTTGATATTGTTAATAATACAACATCAGACTTTTTTATATTCAAACAATTAATTAACAGCTTAGCAAATGTGTTGTTTTAACCCTTTAACCCAACGATTGGAATGTTTTATCCCAGTGAATGGGCTGTTTTAACCCAGCGGTTGGGTGTTTTAACCCTTTTGCTGTTTAACCAAGCGATTGGGTTGTTTTAACCCAGTGAATGGGTTGTTTTAACCCATCAAATGTGTTTTAACCCAACAATTGGATTGTTTTATCCCAGTGAATGGGTTTTTTAACCCAGCAAATGGGTTGTTTAACCCATCAAATGTGTTGTTTTAACCCAACGATTGGATTGTTTTATCACAGTGAATGGGTTATTTTAACCCAGCGGTTGGGCTGTTTTAACCCAACGATTGGATTATTTTATCACAGTGAATGGGTTATTTTAACCCAGCGGTTGGGCTGTTTAACCCAACGATTGGATTGTTTTATCCCAGTGAATGGGTTTTTTTAACCCAGCGGTTGGGCTGTTTTAACCCATCAAATGTGTTGTTTTAACCCAACGATTGGATTGTTTTATCACAGTGAATGGGTTATTTTAACCCATCGGTTGGGCTGTTTTAACCCATCAAATGTGTTGTTTTAACCCAACGATTGGATTGTTTTATCACAGTGAATGGGTTATTTTAACCCAGCAGTTGGGCTGTTTTAACCCAACGATTGGATTGTTTTATCACAGTGAATGGGTTATTTTAACCCAGCGGTTGGGCTGTTTTAACCCAACGATTGGATTGTTTTATCCCAGTGAATGGGTTATTTTAACCCAGCGGTTGGGCTGTTTTAACCCATCAAATGTGTTGTTTTAACCCAACGATTGGATTGTTTTATCACAGTGAATGGGTTATTTTAACCCAGTGAATGGGTTATTTTAACCCAGCGGTTGGGCTGTTTTAACCCAACGATTGGATTGTTTTATCACAGTGAATGGGTTATTTTAACCCAGCGGTTGGGCTGTTTTAACCCAACAATTGGATTGTTTTATCCCAGTGAATGGGTTATTTAACCCAGCGGTTGGGCTGTTTTAACCCAGCGAATGGGTTGTTTTAACCCATCAAATGTGTTGTTTTAACCCACGACTGGATTGTTTTAACCCAGTGAATGGGTTGTTTTAACCCATCAAATGTGTTGTTTTAACCCAACGTTTGAATTGTTTTAACCCAGCGAATGGGTTGTTTTAACCCAGCGGTTGGGCTGTTTTAACCCAGCGAATGGGTTGTTTTAACCCATCAAATGTGTTGTTTTAACCCAACGATTGGATTGTTTTATCCCAGTGAATGGGTTGTTTTAACCCTTTCACTGTTTTAACCCAGCGATTGGGTTGTTTTAACCCAGTGGTTGGGTTGTTTTAACCCTTTTGCTGTTTTAACCCAGCGAATAGGTTGTTTAAACCCTTTCGTTTATTTGAATAGTTCATTTACACGAATTGTTCAAATAATTCACTTAAATGAATCAAACAATTCAGTAATGATTCATTAAAATGATTCACTAAAATGAATGCAACAGTTTAGGAGGTGTTCGATTATTGTCTCGGCTCAAACAAAACAAAAAACAAACAAAAAACCCAGAAATCAAGTCTTCTGACACATTCTCACAATCTTAAAACTACTGTCACTCTACAAAAAACTAGTTAAGTTAGTAGCATGTTTATTTTCGTCTAGTTTCTCAACACTGAAACGCCACAAAACACTGAAGAGACAATAAAATGTGACATCCATATCCAGCTATATCTCAGCTGGTGGCCAAAACACATTTACTGTGCAATCACACGCGTTCCATCGATCGACGATTCGCATCAAACTGTGAAGGGATGCGCCGAAAAAAGGTCACACTTCAGGACCGTAATCAATGCAGTGCATTCTGCATTCACCGCCTGTCACAACTTCCTCATGCTGCACAATGATGGACACAAATGCGCCGCTGAAACCTACTATTGTAATCACACCTGTCTGTGGAATCAGCATCAGAGCGGCCAGTGAAAGATGATTCAGACATCCAGAAATCCTGATGTGGAAATCAAAGCGCTCTGGATTAGACAACGTCATGTTCTGATCTTCAAATCTAGGGTTTATGGGTAATAAGAGTGTTCATAATGCACCGACTATGGCTGAGTGGAGCTTTGCAGATTAGCAGATGCTTAGCTTATTGATTGTTAAATGCATTAATCAAAGCCAGATGGCGGCTACGCCAACACTGTCTGGAAATAAGTGGGGAAGTGCTACAAAAATGCAACTGAATGCATTTACAATGCAGCCATCAAAGTGTATGTGGCGACTGATGCATCACAGACTAAGTCTTTGACATCTGGTGAAAAGTTTCTCAGAGATGTGCCAACTTCTCAAGCTTGTTTCTCAAGAGCTCTGGCTTGTTTTTCAACCTCATGCAGAGTAAATCTACTGCAAAAACAGGAGAGCAGAAGCGTGTCAGTGACGCGGTAAAAGTTGCACGTTAACCTTCTATTCCTTCACAAATTCCCTTGGGAACGTGACGCAGGATGCATGCTCACCTTCCCTGCGTTACCTTCTCAGATGGTTCACCTTCAAGAAATGCAACATGCAACTGCTCAGAAGAGAAGAAAGTACTGCGGTTCATGTTAAAAAATAGGGCTGGGTATTGACACAAATTTAATGATTCGATTTATATTCGATTTAATTATGTTTCTACTCCAATTAGTTTTTTTTTTTTGAAATATTAATATTTAATGTAATGCGCATGAAATGAATGTGCAATATGAAATGTAATATGAAATGTGCATTTAATGAACGTGTAATATGGTGCATATATTTAGTAAAATGCTCCTCTTTAAAGTTTTTTTTTTTTTTTTAATTACCAGACTAATGAGTTTATGGTCATTAGCTTTTCTGAGGTAAATATAACATTATGTGACATATTGTTTAACGTCTTTCAACGGTGGAAACACTGATTGAGCGATTACATGAAGCATGATACAGATTTCGGTAAGTTGTATTGTATCTTTCAACATACCTTCTGATGTTCATTCATGTTTATTTGGTGCTGTAACTAGTAGTAAAGCGGAAGAGATGATCGGTTCAAGTGCCGCTTGATCTGAGGCTCTACAGTGAACTTTCCAGCCACATTAAAAAGCGCCAAAAAGGTATTTATTGTTTGAAATTGTAATAAATTGGACAGAATTACAAATCTGAGACATTGTTTCATATCAAAAGTAACAAAGCACAAAGATTACTGCGATTTATTCGATAGGAGGCGCTACAATGTTTTGTTCATTCACGGCATAGACTAAAAGATTGATTCGTGAGGTTTATAATCGATGCCTTAAGATCATCTTAAAACATGCAGGACTTAAATCTGCTCCATATGAACCCCTCGTTAAAGAAGCACAAGTCGTTCTTGTTTCATGCTTTCAGTCGTATTCGTGGAAATATTTCTGGAATGCCTTACAGTACGTCTCCCTACAAAGCAACGCATCAGGAGATGGAGTTAAAAATGAATTCGGTATTAAACATAAATGTGGGAATTAAAAAGACTTTAGAGAGCCAAGAGAGCTTTATCAGCAGCACTATGAGATGAGCCAAAACCGATCGGGTGATATCCGCTGACTTTCATCTTAACTGCGAGCGGAGATGTCAAGATGCAGCACACATCCTTCAGAAGGAAAAAGCCTGCAGGCTTTTCTGTGAAGTCATCCAGCCAGTCTAGTTGCATATCTCACATACAGTATGGCGTCTCACCTCTCATCCACTTTATTAACCTTAATTAGATTTCATTATAAAACAATCAGCACCAAATCTCATGGAGCCGCTCACAGGATTAGTATTTTAAACAATCACTACACTCACACTTGCATTAGCATTAGAGCTATTTACAAAGTCAAGCACTATTGCTCATGCTTGATGCCAGGGATTCAAAGAAATTCCCCTTTGACACACTATTTATGCAACAGACATGAATAATACTTTTTTAGCCGTCAGACTCACCTGGTAGATGCTAAAACGAGCAAAACTGGGCCAGTAAGTAATCCAGAACACCCTAGCAACCCCATAGCAACATATTAATCACCCAGAAGAACCTAGTAACCTCATAGCAACAAGCTATCACTCAGAACACTGTTGAAATCACACAGAAACATATTAACAACCTAAAATACCCTAGCAACCTCATAGCAATGTACTAATAACCACCCAGAACACCCTAGCAACCCCATAGCAATGTATTAATCATCCAGAACAACCTAGTAACCTCATAGCAACAAGCTATCACTCAGAACACTGTTGAAATCACACAGAAACATATTAACAACCTAAAATACCCTAGCAACCTCATAGCAATGTCCTAACAACCACCCAGAACACCCTAGCAACCCCATAGCAATGTACTAATCACCCAGAAGAACCTAGTAACCTCATAGCAACGTGTTAACTATCACACAGAATGCTGCTGAAATCACACAGAAACTTATTAACAAAAAACTAAAACACCCTAGCAACCCCATAGCAACATATTAATCAACCAAAAGAACCTGGTAACCTCATAGCAACTTGTTAACTATCACTCAGAACGCTGTTGAAATAACACAGAAATTTAAACAACCTAAAACACCCTATCAACCTCATAGCAATGTCCTAACAACCAACCAGAACACCATAGCAACCCCATAGCAACGTATTAATCACCCAGAAGAACTTAGTAACCTCATAGCAACTTGTTAACTATCACTCAGAACACTAGAAACCACAAAGAAACATATTAACAACAACCTAAAACACTCTAGCAAACCTCATAGCAATGTCCTAACAACCAACCAGAACACCCTAGCAACCCCATAGCAACGTATTAATCACCCAGAAGAACCTAATAACCTCATAGCAACGTGCTAACTATCACTCAGAACACTGTTGAAATCGCAGAAACGTATTAACGACAACCTAAAACACCCTGGCAACCTCAAAGCAATGTCCTAACAACCAAATAGAACACCCTAGAAACCCCATAGCAACACATTAATCACCCAGAAGAACCTAGTAACCTCATAACAACAAGCTATCACTTAGAACACTGTTGAAATCACAAAGAAATGTATTAACAACAACCTAAAACCACCATAGCAACCTCATAGCAATGTCCTAACAATCAACCGGAACACCCTAGCAACCCCATAGCAACGTATTAATCACCCAGAAGAACCTAATAACCCCATAGCAATGTGCTAACTAACACTCAGAACACTGTTGAAATCACAGAAACGTATTAACGACAACCTAAAACACCCTGGCAACCTCAAAGCAATGTCCTAACAACCAACCAGAACACCCTAGAAACCCCATAGCAACACATTAATCACCCAGAAGAACCTAATAACCCCATAGCAATGTGCTAACTAACACTCAGAACACTGTTGAAATCACAGAAACGTATTAACGACAACCTAAAACACCCTGGCAACCTCAAAGCAATGTCCTAACAACCAACCAGAACACCCTAGAAACCCCATAGCAACACCATAACAACCATATATAAGAATATAGTAACCTGAACCTCATATCAACATACTAACTGTCACTCAGAACACTGTAGAAAACCCTAGAAACCCCAAAGAAAAATGATTAAACACCTAGAAGAACCCATCACAGCAACATGCTAACAATCACTAAGAACACACTTGCAAACGTATAGCAACATGCAAACAACATCCTGGCGCCCTAGTAATGATGCTAACATCATGTTAGCCATAGTAAGAACATAGAAATGCCCTGCTAAACACCTTAGCATTGTAGCAAAAACAAAAATGTAGTTTATTGATGGAATTTGTTTGCTAAGATGATGAGGTCTCTGTCTAAATGTGGAATATTACCCAAGACATAATTTACTCTCATTCGCTACATATAAGGAGTTAGGAACCCGAAGCACATGGACAACATGGCGGCCTGTGAGATGATTACAAACACAGAACGCTAAACTGAACTGGAGTGACACTGAGAAACAGGAAACCGAGGGACACTAAAATAGCAGATGTTTAGCTTGTACGTCCACCAACACGTAAACAACCGATCTGGACAAGGCCGTTAGTGCAGGAGAGGGAGGAAAAAATGCTGCTCGATGAGAGAGAACTGGGGCAGGCTTTTATATTCGCCCCTCATGGCTGGTTATTGTCGAGCAGCTCTGTCTCCAGCTAGCCTGGAATGCTCGCGCTCAGATCTCCCATGCGATTACCAGACAAATGCAGCCTAATTCGCAACACATGCAGTGGTGTAAATATAGAACCGCTAATTTAACTAAGTTCTCCGCAGACTCTTGTAGCAAGTCAACAGAATTGCTCGGATGACATTTGTCTGCCATGTAAAGCATTCCCAAGGTTCGACCCAGTTTTCCCTGTTTTAAAAGTGCAATTTGTAAGAGTTGTCATTAGCCACAGGCTGAAGGTGGCACATTCAGAGGTGGCAAAGCCTAATGGTAAAAGTCAACAAGAAATCAAAATAGTCGCCATTTATTGCCTTAATACACGTTCTTGGTCTTATTGTGAAGGATTTAACAGTGTATATTATCCCAGATAAAAAGAAATGCCACTTATTTTTCAACATAAAGACACTTTTCACCATCCCACCAGTTACTGATTAAATACAAATAATAATAATTATAAATATTAATACTCTCACAATTAATATTTATTATTTTTATTGATATAATAATAATTATTATTATAATGAACTACTAATAACTAATAATCATAACTAATAATCACTAAAAGCAATATTTATTATTAAAATATTTAAAAAAAAATATTTTAATATCACCAGTACTTCTGCTATTAATGATAATAATTTATAATTTAATTTATTAAAATGATTAAAAGTAATATTTATTAAATATGTTTATAGCTATATAATATTATTAATATCTATAAAATCAATATTTATTATTATTTTAAAATTATTATTTTAATACCAGCACCACTACTATTACGACTATTACTGCTAATAATAATATATAATTTAATTTATTAAAATGATTGAAAGTAATATTTATTCAAATATGCTTATAGCTATAGAATATTAATATCACTAAAAGCAATATTTATTATTAAAATGTTTTAATACTACTATTGATTATAATATAATTTATTTTTAAAATGAATTTATCATTATTAAATGAAATAATATTGCTATAATATTAATATTATTAACGGTTAAAATTATTATTAATAAAATTTATAATGTAGTTAAAAAGTAATAAGAATTATTATTTTGATAATGTATATGTTTATAAAGAAATTAATTAATAATTTCATAATTTGCTTTAAAAATTGGTTCCAAATACTGGTTATTGGACACATAAATCATCTCTATAGATCATAAAAAAATCATTACTGGTCAATCTCTAAACACAACTGGCTCACACACTCTTTCAGTTTCACTTCTGATCTGATCTGGTTAAAGGTAGCAAGTTTTTAGACTCCACCTGCAGTGAGATTAAGACACGACAAAGCAAACAACAAACCTTAATTGAAACTGCCGTCACCAACTGTTCATGGCAGGAAGGCGCAGCCCAAAATAACAGGGCTAATCTGCATGAATATTAATCTGGATTCCTGTGGGAAGCTAATCAAACGTCATTAATCTGCTCATGGTTGTTTTTGCAAGCATTTCAAAGGAGACAAATGAGTGTGCCTCCATGCCAGCTGGAGAGTACTTGTCACCTGACCCGGTCCAGGACAGCGGCCTGAGATGCACGCACGCGGTGTCAGTATCCCACTTCCTCGAAAGGGAAAAGCACCTGGGAATGTCACCCCAGCATGTGCGCTGAGCCGCAGGGAGCCGCGCTGGACGTGCGGCGCTATCATGGTAACGATAGCATCCAGCCAAGCCGTCCCCTGCGGCTCGCCGCTGCAGCGTAGAGTGCACTGGAGTAGGAAATTGAGGCCGCTGCAAGTTCAGCTTTCTTCCGAAAGAGCCCTATTTCACACGACGAGGGGTTTAGGCAATTACTTGTGACAATGGCTGGCATGGCAACTGAGAGAAAGATTGATCTGGACACGAAACAACTGTGTTTGCTTTATTAAAAGTAATTCATCACTCCGCTCGTGTGTAATGGTGCTATAGGAATAAGTGCGTACGGACATATGCAGGGTTGACAACGGGACATCAGGGAATCGGACGCACACAAACACACATCTAAAGCTCTGCCGGGTGTTGAAGGAAAACCATCGGAGTGTGCTAGGATTCGCACGGCTTTCAGTCCTAGACTTCCTCGAATTCCACTTGAATTTCCACCATCTGCCAGCGTTCAAGCACTCTCAAGTTCACTGCGGCACTCTGGGAACTGCGCAATTAATCAGACTTTGAATAGATATTGGTGCTGCAAGGCTGTGAGACCTGCCCAGAAGTTGTGCTTTCATAGTTAAAGGGGACCTAGTTTTTGGGCTCTACTAGAACAGGTTTTCATGCTTGAATGTTGATTATTTTCCTCATTATTCTCCATTGTTGCAGCTCCTCTCTTCCCAGTCTGTCAGTAACGCTCTGTTTAGTTCCTGTTTCTATGAAGCCCCTCCTTCTGAAAAGCACAATGTGCTCTGATTGGTCGGCTGGAGCAGTGTGTTGTGATTGGTCAACAGCTTCAAGAGTGTTTGGGAAATGCCCCGCCCCTTACCATAACCGCCAGTTTCAACACAATACTAACTCAACCAGGCCCCGCCCCTTCATTCTGCATATGAGTTATTTAAATGAGGAATATTGTGACATGTTCGTTCCAGGAAGAAAACTCAAGACTACAATGGAGGCATTTCAGGGAGTTCAGAAACATTACACACTAAAAAAAGATGTAAAAAAGCATAATAGGACCCTTTTAATGGAGATCTTAGTTGTGTTCATCTTAAAGGTGCTGCAGAACGTCTTTTCAAAAGATGTAATATAAGTCTAAGGTGTCCCCTGAATGTGTCTGTGAAGTTTCAGCTCAAAATAACCCATAGATTTTTTTTAATTAATTTTTTTAACTGCCTATTTTGGGGCATCATTAACTATGCACCGATTCAGCGCGCGGCCCCTTTAAATCTCACGCTCCACGCCCTCCTGAGCTCTCGACTATAAGTGCAGTTATAAGTGCAGTGCATAAACAAAGTTCACACAGCTAATATAACCCTCAAATGGATCTTTACAAAGTGTTCGTCATTCATGCTGCATGCATGCATCGATTCATGTGAGTATAGAATTTATTTGGATGTTTACATTTGATTCTGAATGAGTTTGAGGCTATATGCTCTGTGGCTAATGGCTAATGCTACACTGTTGGAGAGATTTATAAAGAATGAAGTTGTGTTTATGAATTATACAAACTGCAAGTGTTTAAAAATGAAAATAGCGACGGCTCTTGTCTCCGTGAATACAGTAATAAACGATGATAACTTTAACCACATTTAACAGTACTTTAGCAACATGCTAACGAAACATTTAGAAAGACAATTTACAAATATCACTAAAAATATCATGATATCATGGATCATGTCAGTTATTATCGCTCCATCTGCCATTTTTCAATATTGTTCTTGCTTGCTTACCTAGTCTGATGATTCAGCTGTGCACAGATCCAGACGTTAATACTGGCTGCCCTTGTCTAATGCTTGAACATGGGCTGGCATATGCAAATATTGGGGTCATACATATTAATGATCCCGACTGTTACATAACAGTCGGTGTTTTGTTGAGATTCGCCTTCGGAGGTCTTTTAAACAAATGAGATTTATATAAGGAGGAGGAAACAATGGAGTTTGAAACTCAACATATGTCTTTTCCATGTACTGAACTCTTGTTTTCCAACTATGCCGAGGTAAATTCAATTTTTGATTCTAGGGCACCTTTAAAATTCCTGAGGAGAAATAAAAATGACACAAACAAGTCTATAGTTTAGAGCTTAAAATAAACATGGGTAATTAACCAGGTAATTTAGTCCTGGGAGAATTTAATGAGAAGTTCATATTGAGATATTTTGATTGCATGTTCAGAATTTGAGCAAAATTTTTGACCATAATTGTATATCTCAAACTTATCTTAGAAGGAAAAGTGTCTATTTGCTTGTCATTGAATTGTACTGCTGTTGAGCAAACTTTAACAAAAAATATCAATTTGTTCTTCATTCCATCTAATCAAAAAGAAGTTTGCAAATCGGAGAACAAGACAATTTTTAGATCTCATAAACTTGTCTTAGATGAAAATGTCTTCATTTGCTTCTCATCTAATCACATTGCTGTTTATGAGTTGTCAAATTTGAGCAAAACTGAGATGTTGTTGCGATATCTTATGAAATTCTTTGAGATTATGAGATATAATGAGATTCTGACAATCTCATTGCTTTACACGAGAAACAACGGAGATCTCTGACTTTTGATTGCAGTGTGTGAATCTGATTTTTTTAGCTTAGCTTCGCATTTAATTGCATTGCTTTTTATGAGTCTTGGCAAATTTGATCAAAATTGAGATTCTACATGAGACATAATGAAAGGAGTAAAATCTGACTTCAACCAAAGTGTCAGTTGGTTCTGCATTCAATCTCGTTGCTTTATACAAGGAACAACTGAGATCTCATTAGTGCTTTTTGTGTCCTGTGGGCAGCAGAAACTAATAGGCATGCTCTTGGTATGTTTAACACAAATGAGTGCCATACGGATGGATGGAGGCCGGGAATGCTGCCGCTAATGGAGTCCAGGGCTGGACTTCCTGGTGCCGTGTCACCTTGCTCCGGGACAACCCGCTAAGCTGTTGGCACTAATGGTCGCGTGAAGGGCGGGATGAATAGAGAGAGCAAGAAAGGGGGATAGATGCGTGCGGAGAGACAGTGCTGGCAGGTACATACATAATTGCGATGTGAGATGCATAAGAGAAGTGAGCGCCGGGGGCTGAGATCCAGCGCTGCGATTTTAGCAGAGAGGAGCTGATGAAGGTCACCAGCTGCAGGAGTCGTACGAAGACAAACCAACGCCGCCCATCGTGCTGCCAGCCCTCTCCATCTGCGCTGATGGCCGGCAGCAAACTGAGACTGATTTGCTGTTAGTGAAGAAGGCTTTAACACTCATTAGGGCCACGTTTACAGTCGCTACAATACACACTTCGGCCCACCTGGTATTAAAATGCGTTTTGGTCGATCGGATCACGAGTGGACGACACTAAATACAGATGTAAATGGGGTGTAGAACATTTTGACCACTTCCAAAGGTAGTCGAAAACACCTTGCTGTGGTCAAATGTGTTCGAACAGCCACAAAAGACCACCTACTCTCCACCTAAACATTATGGGAAGCGCTCTAGCCAGACGGGATTTAAACTTTGTCGGCTGGAGATCCAAGTTTGGTTTGAAGACAAAAAAACGTACCAAGCACCATTCTCACCATCACCGTCCACTTGTGATCCGATCGACCAAAAGGCATCTTAAAGGATTAGTTGACTTCAGAATTAAAATTTCCTGATAATTTACTCACCCCTATGGCATCCAAGATGTTCATGTCTTTCTTTCTTCAGTCGAAAATAAATGAAGGTTTTTGAGGAAAACATCCCAGGATTTTTCTCCATATAGTGGACTTCACTGGGGTTCAACGGGTTCAAATGTCAGTTTCAGTGCAGCTTCAAAGAGCTCTACATGATCCCAAACAAGGAATAAGAGTCTTATCTAGAGAAACCATCGGTCATTTTCTAAAAAAATTAACATTTATATACTTTTTAAGCACAAATGCTCATCTTGCACTGCGCCAAGCATTACATAATCACGGTAGGGCGAAAAACACCATCTCATTTTCTCCTCCAGTTTCAAATCGTCCAACATCATTGTTTTACCTTCATTTGTAAAGGCCGTTTGACTTAGTCTTTGCACGTTCACTTTGTAAACACTGGATCGCCTACATCACGTGTGACCTTTCCAACGTGGCAGTGCAAGACGAGCATTTGTGGTTAAAAAGTATTAAATGTTTTTAGAAAATGAGCGATGGTTTCTCTAGATAAGACTCTTATTCCTCGTCTGGGATCATGTAGAGCTCTTTGAAGCTGCACTGAAACTGACATTTGGACCTGTTGAACCCCAGTGAAGTCCACTATATGGAGAAAAATCCTGGAATGTTTTCCTCAAAAATTAATTTCATTTCGACTGAAGAAAGAAAGACATGAAAATCTTGGATGACATGGGGGTGAGTAAATTATCAGGAAATTTGAATTCTGAAGTGAACTAATCCAGGTGGAAACAGAGCCTTATTTTCAGTGTAAAAACGCATCTGTTTGCTCTATTTATGAGAGCCAAAGTCTCAATATATAGTTGGCTTCAAATCGGGGCCAATTGAGCATCTTCACAATCTGCAGTGAAATTCACAAGACTCTTCCAAGACCTTCAGTCCTCTCACCGAACCGGTGATAATCACAAAAACATCTGCATGAGCAACGATCCCACTGATGTTGTACCAAAAAGTTGGAGTTCCCCTTATGATGATGTACCTGAAGCAAAATAATAACCCCCTTGAAGTGAGGGTTTTATCTGTGCAAAAAGTGCCTCGTCTGCAGAATAACTCGGGGGGAAAAAAAGTGCAGTGTGTCGGGAGCCTCCCTTTTAGAGGCGGATGACAGATACAGATAGCACGGCTTAGACGGCACCATTAACGCTCGGGTTTGCTCGTGTGATTCAGACGGCCGGCCTCCGGGCTGACAAGAACTCCATTCAAAGAGTCTTTGTGGCTGAAGCGCAGATGAGAAGAGAACGCGAGCGTGCTGACAACACAGCGGGCTCTGCTGATGTCAGCACGGAAGACTCTTCATCTGATGGTAATGAAACGTGGAGGTTTTGCACAGCGCTCTCTTCCTGTCTTTATGCATGCAGAGCGGCCCGTCAGATCCTAATTATTGCCGTGCTCGAGGTAGGGGCCTGATAACGCTTCGCTCCCTAATTGAAATCAAACCAACCCTCTAGGGAGCGCTGATGAGAGATCATCGGGGGTGCCGGTGTGCTGCGTGCCCAGCCAAACTTCAAACACTGACAGACAGGAATTTGAAATTAAATCGGCTAATATTAGGGAGCATCACTTAACTTTTAACTTCTGTGCTATCACTATTTCTTATATCCCTCTTTGTTCTAGCTTGTGTGGTATTTGAAACTTTGTACTACTTGGACTTCTCATGTTAGTGCCTCTTTAAAATGCCTCAACTATTCTCTTTTTGGATATTACCAGGTCTGCAAAGGTCGTGCATAGTTATTGTCTCACAAGAGAAAGAACTGCCTGAAATGAGTCGCCAGAGTCTCACTTCCTGCTCTAATCTATGTAGGTTTGTAACACATTTGCATAATGGTTTTCATTGGCTACCTGCAGACAATGTCTACTTTGCCCCGCCCTCAAACACTGTAGTTGTAGCTGAGACTGGAAGAGTTTGGTTTGTGTTGTTGAGAAGACGCTGTTTTCAGCACTGCCAAATCAATTCCACTTTTTGAAAAATTTGGCATTTAGATTCTGACACGCGCTACAAATGGTAGACCAATCACAACAGACTAGGCCATCTGACCAATCAGAGCAGAGTTGGCTCTCAGAAAAGGAGGGGTTTAGAGAGACCGAATGCTTTATCAAACCATTTCAGACACTGTGAGAAAAGAGGTGATGTTATAATGAATATTATAAGAAAAATAAAGTGTCTTTTGACCTTGGATGCATGTATTTGTTTGATAAGGCATATAATACATGTTGAAGCACCCTTACATTGTTATCTTTTACACTGAAGCACCATTTTAAGTCCATTTTTTCCGTTTTTACAATTTTCTGTGTATGTGTTTTATTGCTTAATAATTTTTTGTCTTTTTACTTATTGTGTTTTACTGTGTTTTTAGCTATTGTAAAGCACATTGGACAACATAGATTGTATTTAATTGTGCTATATAAATAAACTGCCATTGCCAAACCTATTGTAGAAGACTCCAGAACAAAATTAATAGCCTTTAAAGGTGCCCAAGAATGCTTTTTCACAAGATGTAATATAAGTCTAAGGTGTCCCCTGAATGTGTCTGTGAAGTTTCAGCTCAAAATACCCCATAGATTTTTTTAAATTAATTTTTTTAACTGCCTATTTTGGGGCATCATTAACTATGCACTGATTTTTTCAGCGCGCCGCCCCTTTAATTCGCGTGCTCCCTGCCACACGAGCTCTCGATTATATTACAGCACATTTACAAAGTTCACACAGCTAATATAACCCTCAAATGGATCTTTACAAGATGTTCGTCATGCATGCTGTATGCATGCTTCGAATTATGTGAGTAAAGTATTTATTTTGATGTTTATATTTGATTCTGTATGAGTTTGAGGCTATGCTCTGTGGCTAACGGCTAATGCTACACTGTTGGAGAGATTTATAAAGAATGAAGTTGTGTTTATGAATTATACAGACTGCAAGTGTTTAAAAATGAAAATAGCGACGGCTCTTGTCTCCGTGAATTCAGTAAGAAACAATGGTAACTTTAACCTCATTTAACAGTACATTAGCAACATGCTAATGAAACATTTAGATAGACAATTTACAAATATCACTAAAAATATCATGTTATCATGGATCATGTCAGTTGTTATCGCTCCATCTGCCATCTTCTTGCTTACCTAGTCTGTTGATTCAGCTGTGCACAGATCCAGACATTAATACTGGCTGCCCTTGTCTAATGCCTTGAACATGGGCTGGCATATGCAAATATTGGGGTCATACATATTAATGATCCCGACTGTTACGTAACAGTCGGTGTTATGTTGAGATCCGCGTGTTTTCCGGAAGTCTTTTAAACAAATGAGATTTATATAAGAAAGAGAAAGCAATGGAGTTTGAGACTCACTGTATGTCTTTTCCATGTACTGAACTCTTGTTATTCAACTATGCCGAGGTAAATTCAAATTTTGAATCTAGGGCACCTTTAAAACAGCATAACAGTATCACTTCAAGATGAATCTCTTGTTGCATTGTTGAGAAGATGCTGTTTTCAGCGCTGCCAAATCAATTCTACTTTGCTGTACTTACAAACGATGAGACTCAGGCTGGAATTGATCCTGTAAAACCGACACCATCATTACTGTTTGTATCACTGTGTATCAAGTTCTGAAATTCAGATATGCTAATGTGCGTTTGGTTTCTGATGCACTCTACAAGTGATAGACCAATCACAACAGACTAGGCCATTTAACCAATCAGAGCAGAGCAGCTCTCAGAAACGGAGGGTTTTAGAGAGATCGAAATGCTTTATCAAACTGTTTCAGTCACTGTGAGAAAAGAGCTGATTTCACAGTGTATATGAGAAAATGAAAGTGTCTTTTGACCTTGGATGCTTGTAAACCTATTGTAGGAGACTCCGAAAAAAAATTTGGAACCTTTAAAACAGAATAACAGTGGCACTTCAAGATGAATCATTGTAAGTCGCTTTGGATAAAAGCATCTGCTAAATGAATAAATGCTTTATGGTGGAAACAAATGTGTGTGACGTTTGAAGGCAAAATGTTCCCTGCTCTTTCAATTTCATCTCTTTTTTGAAAACATGAAGCGTTAAAGCGAATATAATGCATCTGGGTCATTGCCGAGGTGTAATAGTTCGGGCGTCATGAGGTCACGTCTGGATTCGGCTGGAACTTTAATTCAATGGCGTTTAGTCACCCAGCCAGGCTGATAATCCAATTTCAGTGGCAACGAGGACCTGAAAAAGACCCATCGGGGAGACGTCACACCTACATACAGAAAAGAGGAGCAGATTTTATGATTTAAGAGCATTAGCAACTAACCTATCACCCAACTGGCGCCGCTACTTTGATGATGGTGACGGCTTTTAGAGTAAATCAAACAAGCAAATGGGTCACGTGGTCAGCTTCTTTGGCACACTGTCATGAGATATATGAACATCAGCCAAATCCAGAGATGATTTCTACTGTACGGTCAATGTGATGTCACGACGTTTCCTGAGGGTGTAAATCATAATCAGCATTTATTGCCATTGTGATGACAACATAAATCAAATATGTTCTTTTTATGTCCATTATCTTAGAGTTAGAAAGCCATTAAGAACACGTACAGTTCCATGTTGTTCTAAGGTGCAAAACAGAATGACATTTTTCATGTGAGCAACTGCTTTGAAATGTGCATCTTTTATTTGCAAGCAGGAAAATGACTATGAAGGACAGTATTTTGAATGGGAAAAGTAGAGTAGAGTGAAAGCTTGAGCTCTGAACAAGCTTCTGCTTTAACAAGCTTTATAAAAGTGTCACAGGAAGAAGAGAATGACCTTTACGCGTCCCTCACCTGACACATTCTCACTAATTCTCCTCATCGGAGAGACAAAAGCGCACCGAGCGGGCCGAAAACACGCTCAACGTGTATTGATGTTCTGCAGGGGGACTTCAGATTAATTACAGCGCCCAGCTGGACACGCCAGCCGCTCCTCGACAGAAGATGAAATGTGCAGAGCGAGACATCGCTGGTCTTTCCGTACCATCAACGGTGTGACAAGCTGCAAATGAAGTCTAAAATGGGCTTTTCCTTTTATTTACGCTTGTAATGTACATGCTCATTAACAGCAACGACCGAATCAAATGTTTCTCTCAAGTCGAGCTACACACACACACACACACACACACACACACACGCACAGAATCTCTGGCCAAAACAAAAACACGGGTTGATGGGATGATAGTCTCGCTCCTCGGGTCTCGCTGACAGCCTCGAGTTCATTTAAAATGGAGGAATTTGCAGCAATTAGACGAGGCCTTTTGGACTCTCGAGCCAATCGGAAGACGGCTGAAATGTCATACAACCATCAGCCGCAATTACAGAATCTCCCTCGTGGCTGCGAAATCGACCTCTGCAGCACAAGAAATATAAAGAAGCTGAATTTATAATGTAATAATCATATTCTGTCTAGATGCATTTATATGCATCTAGAATATATGCATTTATATGCATCTAAAATGTACCTTCTCTTGTGGAGAGGGTACACAAGTTAAATCACAAGTAGAGGGGTGTATATGTTTTTGTCAAATAAAATGCTGTCTAGAATGAACATTGAGACTAATATCACTTGACATCAGCTAGCAATAGCTATATAGCAAGTAGCATATCATGGTTTTGCCAGACAGTAATGCAAACAAATTCTTATAATAAAATAAAATAAATAAAATAAATAAATAAAAATAAATAAATAAAATAAAATAAAATAAAATAAAATATAATAATAATAATAAATAAAATAAAATAAAATGCCAGACAGTGATGTAAACAAATTCTTATAGGAAAAATAAAATAAAAAATAAAATAAAATGCCAGACAGTAATGCAAACAAATTCTTATAGGAATAATAATAAAATAAAATAAAATAATAAAATAAATAAATAAAATAAAATAAAATAAAATAAAATAAAATAAATAAAATAAAATAAATAAAATAAAATAAAAAAAAAATAAAATAAAATGCCAGACAGTGATGTAAACAATAAAAAATAACAAATATGTGAAATAAAATAAGCAAGTACATTAAATTAAAATAAAGGAAACATAAAATAATGAAATAACAAATAAAAAAAAAAATAAAAATAAAATGAAAAATATAAAATTATAAAAATAAAATAAAGAGAGTGATCTAAACAAATAAAAAGTAAATGTGGAATAAAATAAATAAAATATAAAAAAATAACAATAAAAAAATAATATAAAACAATGATGTAAACAAATAAAAAGATAACAAATATGTGAAATAAAATAAAGTAATAAAATAAAATAATAAATAAAATGCCAGACAGTGATGTAAGCAAATAAAAGATAACAAATATATAAAATAAAATAAACAAGTAAAATTAAAATAAAAAAGAAACATAAAATGAATAACAAAAATAAAATAATAAAAAATAAAATGAAAAATATAAAATAATAAAATACACAAATAAAAATACATAAATGCCAGATAGTGATGTAACAAATAAGATATAACACATATATATATATATATATAATATATATATATATATATAATATAACAAGTAAAATAAATTATAAATAATGAATATTAAAACAATATAATAAAATAAAGCATAAAAGTAAATAAATAAAAAAACCTAAGATAAAAAAAATAAGTGAAATAAAATAAAATATCAAAATTAAAAAAAAATGTTAAAAAATCATGATTTATTAATTAAAAAATGAATGTGTTCTACCTGAACTCCTGTTACAACAGGAAATACATCAGCATATGAAAGAAAACTGCGTTTGGCAAACCATTCTGTGGGGTTATTTCCATGTCTGGCCCGTGTCTCAAAACCCCACTATGGTTTCATGGAGCATTAACAATGTCGGGCTGCGTTCTCAATTACTGTGGCACACAACACATCATCGCACTGACACCAGCCTCTGACAGGCCCGGACCACCAACCCAAGCTCCATCCAAACTCTTCAAAAGACCAAAGAGCTGACAGAGAAACTGATCTGAGGTCAGCAGAAGGGGACAGATGCTTGAACACTGTGGCAAACAAAGAGAAAGAAAGCTAAAACTTTACTTCACTAAAGTTCAGTGTACTTCAGAGGAATAGTTCACCCAAATCATCTACTCATGTCATTTCAAACCTGAAATCTACAGTGAATCACACAGATTCGGCTAAATAACTCCTTTTGTTTCTTTGAAGCATTTGGAATGACGTGAGGGAGAGTAAATGACAGGATTTTCATTTCTTTAAGAGTGGAAGATCTTCTGACTAAGGGAGCGAGAGCTTTCAGCATTGATTGAATTGTGAGAGGGATGTGAAACGGATTTGTGACGAGGGATTCACCTTTTACTTGTTGGATTTTGACAAGAAGCTTCAATCAATAGAACGTGGACGTGCAAAGAGATGAAACGACCGATAGCAATGTTTATCTTCAGACGAACGCAGGAAAAGCTTCTCATTACTGTACTGAGACGCTCCTGACAGAAGATGTGCTGTTAGTTTACCATTATGCTTTATGCCATAGACTTCAAAAAATTGGTGTAGGATTTACTTTGGAACAATTTTAAGGAGACAATTTTCAGGAGACTCCCGAAACAATATTTGGAACATTTAAAAAGGCATAATAGGGGCACTTTAATACTTTTAATTGGTTAAATGTTTGCAAAAGTCACAGACAGACGTAAAGGGTGATCAATAGTTGTTATGATTTATGGGGAAAAACGAAATATGGAGATACGAAAATTTAAAAAATCAAAACTAAAAATCCTTTATTTAAATCTAAAATTATATCAAACAATTATTTATATATTAAACATAAAATGCAATATAGTGTATGTAAAAAAAAAAAATTAAAGAATTGTTGGTTTAATTTAAAAAATAAGTTACACTGTTGATTTGACAAAAGAAAAAATGTTTTGTTATCATGAAAATAATATTTTACAGTGTGTGAATCAGTTCAATTGTCTGCTTCGATTCAAATCTACAGTGACTTCATGAAGCTTTGAATCTTTTGTTTTGAATCAGTGGCTCGGAGCGTGTATCAAACTGCCAAAGTCACATGATTTCAGTAAACGAGGCTTGTTACGTCATAAGTGTTTCGAAATTTCAATAGTTCACGTGACTTTGGCAGTTTGATACGTGCTCCGAACCACTGATTCAAAACAAACGATTCGTAAAGCTTCGAAGCTTCATGAAGCAGTGTTTTGAAATCACTAGATATTGTTGAATAAAGTCGTTATTTTGTTTTTTTGGCACACAAAAAGTATTCTCGTCGCTTCATAACATTAAGGTTGAACCACTGTAGTCACATGAACTGATTTAAATATGTCTTTAGTAGCTTTCTGGGCATCTGAAAGTGTCAATTATCTTGCTGTGCCATCGGATTTCATCAAAAATATCTTAATTTGTGTTCTGAAGATGAACGAAGGTCTTACGGGTGTGGAACGACATGAGGGTGAGAAATTAATAACAGAAATTTCATTTTTTGGTGAACTAATCCTTTGAAAAATATATAATGATTATTGATAATTTTTAATTTGAAATACCCTATTTTATTTCTGCATAAAACATTTTGAATCTAATAAGCAACAACGGCTGTTTGGTTGAAATTATGGTTCTTCTGGGGTGAATAGAGACATATTGTTCGATAATATCGTTTGGTGACGATTTTAGTCTTTTCTGCTCACCAAGGCTGCATTTATGTGGTCAAAAATACAGTAAAAGTGAAATATTTTTATAATTCAAAACAGCTGTTTTCTCTGTGAATATATAGTAAAATGTAATTTATTTCTGTGATCAAAGCTGAAATTTCAACATCATTACTCCAGTCTTCAGTGTCACATGATCCTTCAGAAATCATTCTAATATGATGATTTGATGATCAAGAAACATTTATGATTATTATCAACGTTGAAAATGTCATATTTTTGTGGAGAACACCATTTATTTGAAATAAAAATGTTTATATTACATTATAAAGATCTTTAAAGTTGCTTTTGATGAATGTAATGCATCCATGCTAAATAAAAAATAACTTTTATTAATTTTCTTTTCTTGAATGGCAGTATTGCATTCTCTTGAACCTTTCAAAGTAATTTCATATGCAACACAGTCCAACCAACAACTAGAAACCATTATAAAAAGGACTAAAGATGCATTTTAATTTATCTCCAGATCGATACAGTTCTGTGGTTTAGTCTATTTAATGTCACGGCTTACTCCTTAATTACAGCATGCAAGAGTAATTATCATAAAACTGAAATAAATCACTAAACAGGTGGTTAAAGATGAATTCTTGGCATCCGCAGCGGAGGCGCCAGCACTGCCAGACTCGGCAAAAATATCCCTGCGAGGAAGACGGTCCGTCCGTCCATCCGTCCTTGAGGAATGTGACCTCTTTTTGTCTTTGAGAGGGAACAGCTGAAAGTGGCACTGCCACCTCTCACAGCTGTCTAGTTAAAGCCCATCACTCCCTGAATGAGAGCAAACAAAGCCTGCTAGACCTGGCCTGAATGCACCGGTCAATCACCGGCCCATATTTGTCTTATCCGCCCCAGTGGACGGGCGCAATTCTCCTCCCTCGCCTATTTTGTTTCCATTTTATCTGTGCACTTGATTGCCTGGGCCATTTGCCCGGCCGTTTTGAGCGTGTAAACACACTCGGTGGTCCCCTGACAGCCAGGATGGACGGAGAGGACAAATTCTCCTCCTTCATCCATCCATCCGTCCCTCTCGATCCTGTGGGCCGCACCTACGGCGGAGAGCTCACGCTGCTGTACTGGGTAATTAGGCTGTCAATCAAGGCTTTCATAAACGACCTCTGCGGGATGGGGGACGGAAGGGCGGAAAGAACCGCATGTATTGTTTAAGTGTCGTGTGACCCGGACAATGTGTTGTGTGGGGTCCGGTGTTATTTATTATTGTAGTTTTTATTAATATTTTAAATATGGGAAAATAATAATAATGTTTGCCGTTTTCATTTTAAACTGAATAAAAGTTTTATTCATATTTGATATTTTTAGTTAAGTTAATTTTAGTTTAATTTTTAGTCGTTTGTTATGTGCTTTTGTCATTTTATTATTATGTGTTGTTGCTTTTTTAAATTTATTTTTTATTTATTTTTATTTTTTTTAATTTATTTTTATTTTAGTTTCAGTTATTTATTTATTTCCAGGTAATAATTTTAGTACTTCAACTAATATTTAATTTAATTTAATTTTTAATTAATTTTAATTTTAATTATTTATTTATTTTATTTTATTTTTAATAGTCTTAGTTTTAGTTACCATATTAACCCTGCTGTTGTTGTCAATTTTATTTTATTTTTTTTATAAATATGCCTATGTAGTTTTCATTAAATTTTATTTCAGTTTTAGGTTTTTTTTACATACATTAAACTACACTAAACTATTTTAGTACACAATATCACACATATTTCATTCAAGTATTAATTTACACAGTAAAACCTTTGTTGTGCAGCATTTTGCCAAAACCATTTTTTTTATTTGATTACATTATTTTATTAAATACATTTTAAAATATTGATCAGCTTGTTAAAGCCTAAAAGTTTTATGCATTTATTTGATTTATTAAATTTTGATAAAACATTTATATTAAATCATTAAACACAGAATCAAGAAATAAATTAAGATACAACACAGAGTTTCATAGTCCCTATTATTGTTAAAATTTTATATATTCCTGCATTGTTAAAGATTAATGAATTCAGTTGATTAGACATCCTTTTTGTGTATTAAAATTGAATGAAACTGCACAGTAATGCTGAAACATTAAAACACCCAGAATATACTGACATACAAACACTGTAAAATATCCGGACACAAAAGAGCAGTGTTATATAAGCTGCACACACAAGTCTTTCTCCAGGCATCATGTGCTGAAAGAATAAAGCACATGAGACCTAATAAGACGACTTTGAACTTTCATTCCTTTCATCCTATACAATATATATGAGGGGCAGAGAGGCTGCTAGCGTACACACTGTGCGGAAGACTCTCAGGACATAGACCAGCTTTGATTAGATCATCTGAGAACAACCGAATCACAGCTAGTCCCTCTAAAGTTTTCAGCTTTGGGCTAGTAGAAATCTGTGGACTGTGAGCAACATAAACACAACGCCACGGGTAAATACTGATTATATGAACATGCAGCGGACAGGACACTGTACTAAATACTCTTACAGTGTTTCCAACAGTATATTACGCTGCTACTGAATCTACAGTTAAAACATACACATTAAAAAGGACAAAACAAAACAAAAAACTAATTAATTTGAATATAAATATAATGTGACATGTTTATGCACCACATAAAAAAACTATTAAGTAAATAAATAGTTGGGACCAATTATTAGATTGTGTCTCTGCGGATGGATGGATGGACAGATGCATAGATAGAGTGACAGAACAATAGATAGAAGGATAGAATGGATGGAAAGATGATGGATAGATAGATAGATAGATAGATAGATAGATAGATAGATAGATAGAACGGTAGATGGATGGATGGATGGATGGATGGATCGAATGACAGAAAGATAGATAGATAGATAGATAGATAGATAGATAGATAGATAGATAGATAGAACGGTGGATGGATGGATGGATGGATGGATGGATAATTACAAAACGATAGACAGAACGATGGATGGATAGATAGATAGAATGGTGGATGGATGGATAATTACAAAACGACAGACAGAACAGTGGATGGATGGATGGATGGATGATAGATGGACAGATGCATAGATAGAGCGACAGAATGATAGATAGAATGATAGAATGAATGGATGGATGGATAGGTGGATCGAACGACAGAAAGATAGATAGATAGATAGATAGAACGGTGGATGGATGGATGGATGGATAATTACAAAACGATAGACAAAACAGTGGATGGATGGATGATAGATGGATTATAGATGGACAGATGCATAGATAGAGCGACAGAACAATAGATAGAATGATGGATGGATAGAACGACAGAAAGATAGATGGATGGATGGATGGATACATAGAGCGACAGAATGATAGAATGACAGATAGAGCGATAGATAGATAGATCGAATTACAGAACGACAGACACAATGGTGGATGGATGGATGATAGATGGACTGATACATAGATAGAGCAACAGAACGATAGATAGAATGATAGAATGGATGGATGGATGGATGGATGGATGGATGGATGGATGGAACGAACGAATGACAGAAAGATAGATAGATGGATAGATGATGGATGGATAATTACAAACGATAGACAGAACAGTGGATGGATGGATGATAGATGGACAGATGCATAGATAGAGTGACAGAACAATAGATAGAATGATAGAATGATGAATGGATGGATGGATGGATGGATGATGGATCGAACGATAGATAGATAGATAGATAGATAGATAGATAGATAGATAGATAGATAGATAGATCTATAGATCTATCTAGAGCAACATTTGAGTACCGAACTGATCATCCAGGCACTAAAAGTTTTATCACATTTATCTTCTGTCATCCTCTCACTGCCGGAGCAGAAGAGTGTTCCCAGCGCCTTGAACTTCAACCAGCTGTCAGTCAAACTGAACAAACAGTAGGGGGTGATGGGAGAGCGAGACAGCAGTGGAGAAGGAGGGGATGGAAAGCGACCATCAGTCCGGCATCTTCTATCCACATCTGAGAGCCCAAGAAGCAGGACTGGGCCGCTCTGAAGTCAAGTGCTAATGAGTCTCGGTCCCCGGGGACGGACAGGGCTGGAAACGCGAGGCATCTCCACCGAGCAACGTTTCATGTCCTTCTCAAAGCAGAAAAGCCCCTTTCTCTGTGTTTTCTGAAGGCTTGGCATCAGCACATTGTGGCATACGGCCGTTTCCACGTTTAATGAGAGCTAAATTATCTACTTACAAAGTGTAACTGAAAGATCTAGCCCATTCAGGCCCAAAGGGGCGGAAATTTGGCTCTTTACATCACCTCAGCCAACAAGCCGATGCATATTTCAAGATTGCATCAAAGCACGGCCCGTCTGAATTATCAATGCATGTTAGAGCATCTTCGCCAAGCACAATGCAATTATGAAGAGGAATGAATAACGTGCAGTTTTCTCGCATAATGAAGTGTTTTGTTTTGCATCACGGCCAAAAAAAAAAGAGGTCCAAACAGGATGGCGGGTTGCACCGTCGATTCTGTGACAGCGTGGCCTATTAGCAGGCATCCGCTAATTAACAGTTCTTTAGCGTTTACCGCAGTACGTCAGCAGCCTCGTTAGCATCCATTTCCAGCGGTGTGAAAACGCTCGGAGCTCTTCTGAAATGCTTTGGATTGCACATTAATGATCAAAGGAAACAACCCCTGATGACTGCAAAGCATGCTGGGCCGGCTCAAATTATGTCTGATATTATTGTGCATTTGAAACATTTATGCGACGATTGTCTGAAAGAATGCCTTGTGAAAAGCATTCGTGTCTCGGAGCGCCTCCTTTAGCGCTTTTCCGGGGGACAAAAGATAATTTCGCATGAATCTTCCACATAAATTTAAGGACTGCGGGGAGACACGCTGCAGGTGTAGGCCGGCGCGCATTATTGCACACCGAGGACGACCCACAAATATGTACGAGCACATTCCCCCAGACTGCAATTCAAACATGCTCGCTGCTGATGAAAAAGTCAAGCTCATTATACATTTGTTGCTGTGTTGCTGTTTCTTTTTCATACATTAAAGGGGCATAAAATGCCCCTTTCACAAGATGTAATATAAGTCTCTGGTGTCTCCAGAATGTGTCTGTGAAGATTCAGCTCAAAATCCCCCACAGATCATTTATTATAGCTTGTCAAATTTGCCCCTATTTGGGTGTGAGCAAAAACACGCCGTTTTTGTGTGTGTCCCTTTAAATGCAAATGAGCTGCTGTTCCCGCCCCCTTTCCAGAAGAGGGCGGAGCTTTAACAGCTCAACAACAACAAAGCTGGAGAATCTCACGCAGCCAAAATGACGAAAGTGTTCAGCCTTACATTGTTCAAACCGGAGTCGACACTGATGGAGAGACTCAGGAAGAAGTTACAACTTTTAGAATGAAACTGGACGTTATCCAAGTGGATAAATTTACGTAGTTGCTTTAGAGTTGATTCAACTCATCGGCTAGCATGTGCATCTTTTGTGCAAAAGCTGTTTGGATGCCCACTATTCGTAGCATACCTGTTTGCCAAACAGAGCCACACACACCAGGATAACGTTTATGATTGCTATCAAATGCTGTGAATGGTCTACTATTTTTCCCAAAATATCGCTCGGACAGAAACGTGTCTTTTTCAGCAATCAAGCTTGCCAGGGTCAACTTGCAGGCTATCCAAGCTAACGAGACTCTAAATAGTGTTCAGTGCTTGTCTGTGCAGCCAACGACAGCACAGTTAACATGCTTTGCTCCAACTTTTGCCATGGTGTTAGAACTGGTACACCGTTTTCACTTGCTAAAACAAAATGCACCACTGTGGGTGGAAACGTGCAGATTAAAGGATGGTAACATTATAATAAGATCCCCTTCCTACGTCACTAGGGGAGCGAAATCTGAGCAGCTCATTTTTCACGTGCTTGCAGAGAAAACAAAGTTACTGGGTTGTCCTTTTTCACGTTTTCTTGCACCGGGGACCCAATTATAGCACTTAAACAAAGAAAAAGTCATGAGTTTCATGATATGTCCCCTTTAAGACAAAGCCAGCTAATGGACGGAGAGAAAAGAGCACATCTTTCTGAAAACTCAACATGACAAAACACTCCCTTTATATTTCTTACTGTACTAGGAATGTGCAATACCTATTTTCAACACTGACTAGTTGGTGGGTTCTCTAAACCCCTGTACTGTATCTCGGCATGTATTTTCTTTCTATTTGACACTGTTCTGTACAGTGAGCAGCTGTTGAGGGAAAACTGCAACATTTTTTTTTTTTTGCCCATATGTTATTCTCTTTACTGTGGCGATGGCCTCTCACACGGCCTCATACAGCTCTGAGATCAGAGACGAGAGCCGCTATGCTCCTCCACTAACCCTGAAACCAAACCCTCCCTCGGCCACAACAGCCTCCTGCCCTGGTTTTCCCTGCAGAAGCGGCACAGGAATCCGTCGGAATGCTAAGCGCGTCAGCCGATCCGTGACAATATGCCGGGCTCGGGTCTTTTCAGAAGTGGAGAAAGGCTTTGTCGAGGCACCCGTCTTAAATGTGGTGATTTAATAGTGACGTTCTGCAGTCTGAATAGACTCGGCGCAAACAGATGCCGCCGGTGCTCACAGGAAAAAGGCGACGGGAGGCGATACAAAAGCCAATCATTCCCCCAAAACCTCAGGATGGCTTTGAAGGATTATTTGAGCAGCAAAGTGGGGGAGATTTACGCTATGCGTGTGTGTGTGGCGAAGGCCTCCTGCAAACAGCGCATTATTTATCCCTCTCTATCTCAGCTCCAAATATATTCCACTCCCGCTGCTGGCTTGCGGCTTTTTGGCCTGAATGTAAACACACTTGGGAAGACAGTAAACCCTAATAAATTGGCAGAGGTAATCAATTATTTTTAAGTTAACAAACCCGTAGATTATCACAGTCAGCGCGGCCTTCGTTTGTCACCAAATGCAACGGATGCATTCTATGAAAAACAGCACAGACGAGTCGAGTTCAACGTGGTCGTACAGGACTAAAGAGGCTGCGGAGAAAATGCAGGAAAAGCAGGGGTGTAAATCAGGGCGCTGTGACAGCGCTACGGTTTCCAGCCAGCAAGGAGGCCAGACCGGCAAAGCTCTCCTGCTCGCTCTTGGAAGGAAAACACGATTTTCTTCTCCTGAGCTCTGCTGTAGATGGGGGATTAAGGAATTTCTCCAGCCACACCGCAGAGAAACAATGGCTTGGCCGACCGCCACCTTGTTTATTGGAATGTCATCGATTGCAGGAGACTGACCTGGAATCACCGAAGAATACAATTACTACACGCACGAGAGTGACCTTAGTCTACGTCAGTGCTAAAGATCCCAGCTGCGCCGCTCGTCAGAACCGATAATTGGCAAAAACCGCAAGTGAGCTTCATAATGAAGCTGTGTCCTAAAACATCCACCTGCTTTCCTGCAGGCGTGCTTTTAGTGTTCAAGAGCCTCCGGAAAATACAGAGAAAGAGGGAGGGGTTATATTCAAAATGACATACTACCGTTTCTGCGGTATTAGGGCTTGACGCTTACTCTTTTCCCCAAGGAGCACGTGCTCCTAATTTGAAAAATTTATTATGAGCATATAAATAACTTTAGTGGCATGATGAAAACTGATTTAATTATTTGTTTGTTTATTTCTTAATAAAGGGATATGAGGAGAGATTTACAGAATTATTTAATTTATTTGAATACAAAAACTACACTGCTTTTCAATATTTCTGCTTTAAACTGTACTTATTTAATAATTATGGAATTATGTATATCATAAATATTTAATTAAATACCAGATAAAGTTGATTTTGTAATAAAATACCAATAATAACCAGAAAAAAGTTTATAACAAGCCTGAGACTCTTATTTTGAAATCTATTTACTGTGTCCAGCTGCTCATTCAAGCATTGAGCTCATAATAGACATTGCTAACATGAATTAGCATGTTTTAGCATATTCTAAAACATTGATAGCATGTTGGTGGTACGCTTTAGCATGTTGCTAGCATGTTTTAACAGGTTGCTAGCATGAATTAGCATGTTGCTAGAATATTTTACCACAATGCTAACACAATTTAACACATTGCTAACATGAATTAGCATTTTGCTAACATGAATTAGCATTTTGCTAACATGTTTAGCATTTGGTTAACATGAATTAGTGTTGTTAACTTGTTATTAGCATGTTACTAACACTTTTAGCATGTTGTTAGCATTAATTAAAATCTTGCTAGCATGTTTTAGCACGTTGCTAGCATGTCCTAAGGTAGTTGCTAGGCTAAAATATGCACCCTTACAACCATATTACAATACAAACACATAAAGTAAACATTGCCATAATTCAGTAAATCATAAACAATAGTCTGACAGTATTCAGTGATTGCGACTGCTCTGAAACAGTGCCACGTTTTCACTTTGAATCTATTTTTCTATCTTACACATCTATTTTCAGTTGCAAATGTGAGTGAAACTCACACTATCGAGCCCTTTTACATTTGCTAAAATGTGTAGTAAACAACCAAAGTACAAATTTGTCTATTTCCCTGCAATTAAGTTAACCAAAAGCAGCTCATCAAATGAATACCATTCAAAACAGTCCATCCAAATAGGCAGTATTCATTTAAAATGTATGCAGTATGCAATAAATCTGCCGTAGGCATTAGACACGCACAGTGTTTGTGGGAACATCTGAACCAGTTTCAATCAAAGTGCTGGTTTAGTGAGACTTAACAGCTGATAGACGCCACATTAGTGCGGTTAAATGTAGGGTAACACTATACTGGCAGCAAAACACTGCCGGTTTCAACAAACAAACACACACTGCACTAACACTCACACACTCAGAGGAAGAAAAAGTCCAGTGCAATGGATATAATTTCTTCTAAATTCAATGGACTATATGCACAGAGTTCCACAATAACATAAGCCAGTTGGAAAACTTCCGGTGAGATGTCATTTGCTGGTGTGTTGAGCATCAGTAGTGTAATACTTAGTTTATAATCAGAATATAGTCACTTAAATAGTCAGGCATAGCATTCATTTTAGTTATTCAAATGTAAGACGGCATAAAAAATAAATAAAGATGTACCTCACTGTTCCTCCTCTGCTAAATTTAATTCGACCATCAGTTTTTACACTTTCGTGTGAAAAAAAAGCATCAAAATGTAATATTTATTGTGCACTTTAGTTAGATTAATTAATAAAATGTGAGTTTTCACAAGTGTGCTGACTGACAGCTGCTGTGATTATGAAGGGAAAACGCGGTGCTCGCTTTCTGTCATTCATTCACAAGAAAAGTTATTGTTTTTAATGAGATTTTGTGATTACTTCATACTTCACATTGACAAAATATATTTTTAAACCTAGTTATTTTATAATGTTTAATAATTAGTCAAAACCGAAACTATTAGAGAAAATGATATATGCTCAAATAAATGCTACTTTGCCGCCACCTGCTGGTTATAGTGGTAATTATTGACTTTTTTATTTTTAAATAAGTGTTTTCTATCAAATGTTGAATTTCCTACATTTTTAAACGTTCCGTTTCACAATGGAGACAATCTCAGAAGGATGAACAAGTAATGTTTGTGGTCATCACATTAAAAATAACATTTGAAGTGCTGGAAAAACGTGTGTGTGTCTAATTACAGAAACGGCATTTCTTGAACGGTCCGAATAGCTTCGACTTTATTTCAATCAATAAAACTGGTTTATTGGCAAATTAGGTTAATGTGATAACTGCATTAAAATATGAATACAACATTAAAAAGTCAACAACTGATGGTTTTGTGTCGATGTACAGCGACTACAGAATGAACAGCTAACAGTTCACTGGAAATGCCTGAGCTGGCTTAACCACAACCAGTAACCAAGTAACCGTGCATATAGCCCATTGAGCATCAGAAACAGTTAGTTTGATCAAGCTCAGATTCATTTCACCCACTGCAAAACTGGACTGGCGTCACATGCCGATGTGTGTTAATAGCATCAGTGCTGTCTGCTTCCTACAGCAGGACAACTGCTATGTACATACACTTATCTTAATTTGAAATTACTCAGGTGTGGCCTCTCCTAAGTAGCTGATAATTATGATTTAATTTGTTCCGATCTTTCCAGTTTTTGCTCCTGGCCTCAATTAATTGAATCAGTTCCATTGAGTAATTATCGTTCAAAGAGCGATCCCCGCTCATCGCCTGCAAGCAGCATCCGTCTGTGTTACAGCACAGAACGATAAGCCAGAATTCAGTGCATTCACATTCGAGAGGATAAGCTACCACCCCCAGACATATGATTTCAAAAGCACGGCATTCGCTCAGTGTTGGGTGTATTCACGGAGTTGACACGAGAGGTTTTAGCTATGGTCTGACGCGCCAAAGCTCTGCACAAATCCCTGCGGGCTCAGAGCACCTAGTCCTGCGGCATATATGATGTTCAGACTCCAGATATTGGTTTAAAACAGCTGCAAAGGTCACTGCTAGTCTGGGGCTGCATTGCAATCTATGTATTTCTACTACAGCTACTTCACTTCACTGAAGGAAATATGTAACATAACAGTATGACAGTTTTGAGACAGTTCCAGTAACATTAGCCATAAAAACAACTAGAATACTTGCTTACCTCAGAAATCTTTGGCATAATTTAGTGGTTTTGCTAAGTGATTTAACATAGCAACACCCTGGATAATAACCAAGCATATCTTGGTGGTGACATTTACACACAAAAAAAGTAAAATAAAACTTTTTTTGTATGTTATACATTGGTATTGAAAAGACAGCATTGGTCAACTATAAATTAAAGTTCGTCGGGACACATTTTTATGTTGGCTTGACAAAGCCATATGAAAGTTTGAAAGTTTTATAAGCTTAAAAGTTCAATTTAATGAAGAAAGAAAGAAAGAAAGAAAGAAAGAAAGAAAGAAAGAAAGAAAGAAAGAAAGAAAGAAAGAAAGAAAGAAAGAAATTGCTTTCATGAATTAACATGTTTTAGCACACTGTTAACATGAATTAGCATGTTGGTAACATGTTTTTGCATGTTGCAAGCATGTTTTAACAGATGGTTAAAGGTGCAGTTTTGCAGGAAAATATCCAAAAACCACTAGGCCAGTGTTATATATTTTGTTCACTTGAGTACTTACAATATCCCAAATGTATGCAAACATTTGTAAATCGTTAGACATTTGTAATTTTAACCAAGGCTCCGGGACGTGTGAGGAGTCGCCTGTCAATGGCGTCATACCCGCGTTACTCTCGGTTTCCGGTTTTATTTTGTAGAAACCATGGAAACACCAAAGACGCTTTAATATTTACATGTTTTAATAGGCAAGGGAACAACTGTTTTGATATATTTATAGACAAAAAACTAATTATTGTTATATAGCTCAACACGTTTAGTCTTATTGTTTAAATCTAATTTTCTTGATTTTTTGCGAGTCTCATGCTTTACCATGCCTCAGAGAAAAACACTATTTTCTCAAGTAGCTAACATAGCATAATCAGATGCAGCTTTATTTATAGTTACAGTAATACAGAATTTCCTCCATCATACAATATGTTTTAAAATGAATTGCATGCCATTTATCAACACAAGCCATCCAGCATTTAATATGATATTGTAAAATCGATCTATCTTACTGCAGTGTGTAACAGTGTCTCACAGCAGCCGCCGAGTGAACGCACAGAGTAACGTTATAACATCATTTTCAACACTCTCAAATGTATCTAATATGATAAACAGAGCTGCGTTACCTCATACTCATGACCGGAAAAGCGGTAGCAGCGCCGGCGACTGTGTCATAATAAAAGTCCCGCTGCTCGTGAGGCGTGTGTTGAGCAATCGCTCCAGCTCCTCGTTCAGCTCCACAACACTTGCTCCTGCTCTGCTTCACACTACAGTAACGTTAATAATCACATCCATGATCATGATTTTTTCCCTATCCCGATTATTTCTACCGGCTGTGAGGTGAAGACCACATGTCCCAAGATTCCACGCTCAAACTTGGCGTCATCAAACTTCGCCTTTGTTTTGAATAGGGCTCTAGTGACCTCTAGTGGACAGAAAATTTTACACATTGCACCTTTAACATTAATTATCATGTTTTGCTAACATGTTTTAACAGGTTGCTAGCATGATTTAACACATTGCTGGCATGAATTATGTTGCTATCATGAATTTGCATGTTGCTAGCATGATTTAACATGTTGCTAACATGTTTTACCATGTTGATAGCATGATTTAATACTTTGCTATCATGAATTCACGTTGCTATCATGAATCATGTTGCTAGCATGTTTTAACGTGTTTTAGCACGTTGTTAGCGTGAATTAACATGTTAACGAATTAGAATGTTACAAGCACGTTTTAGCATGATTTAATGTGTTGCTAGCATGATTTAGCATGTTGCTAGCAATTTTTAGGACGTTGCTAACATGTCCGAAGGTAGTTGCTAGGCTTTGTTAGTGATAGATACTTGGTGGATGAACCTTAAATACTCTATTAGAGTTATTCTATACAAGTTTTGAACCCTCAATGAAAGTCTATGGGACTTTTCGTAGTTTGGATCGTCCGTGTAACGAAAATCGTAAGTCGGATCAGTTAGAAAAGATATAGCATACCGAGCCAGAACAGTCTGAAGGTCTGACGCGGCTTTGGTGGTTGCAGCTTTAAAGGACTGGAAGGAGATCCTGTTTAAAATTAGTCTCGGAAGAAGAATAATAAGCTTAGATAGTAGATCAGTGACAAAGCCAACATAATAAACAAGGATTGTTTTGTCATTCTACGAGGAGAACAATCACTCAGAACACATTAGCAACCATATATCAACATTGTAACAACCACCCAGAACACCCAAGCATCCTGCTGGTGACTTTTGCATGTCAAACACCACTCAAAATATTCCTCTGAAAATAGTATCTAGTTTAGCATACTATGATTTGGGACAGACTAATCTTTCATTCTATATAGTTTGCGAATTGGGACACAGCCTGAATGTGCAGGACAGGCTTTGCTGGGGAGGATTGGAAGGTGTTTCACGATTGGCTGTTTAAACGGCTTTCCATATCAGCAGCGTCTAGAGGAGACGAGCCCAGACCGAGAGGATGAATGCGACGGTTCGACCCGCCTGGATCATGCAGTGCTTTGCTCTCTGTCATAACTATGCAGCTCATATGGAAAATGCCCACTGTCACAACACATCTGCTTCCAAACGATAAGCCGTGGAGAGTCGGGAAGCGCGGCGGAGCAGAGGAACAGAGGAGCTGCAATGGAAATGGAGAGCCCTGGGGGGTGCGAGCTTAGTAATGACCCAAAGAGAGGACACGAGTCCTTGGCCTTAACCGGCAGCCGCCGCGAGAAGCCCGGGCACACTTTATTTGGTTACAAGAGATTAATAGGACTAAGCTGCTCCGCTGGATAAACCAGTGCTTCATTGTGAGGGCCGAATTACTGCGCTCGGTGATTCTCTATGTATTATTGCCCTGGAGGAAACTCCAAACACACTATCACATCGCACAATTCCTCGAGGAGGAGTAGGAGAAATTAGCCTGGATGCTAATCCTCATAGAATGACAAAACAACTTGCGCTTATTCACCAATACTGTGCCCTTTCAATACCAGCAACCAATATACTAGCTTTAAGTTTTATGTGCAAAAAACACATTCATGTCTGGAGGTTAAACACTGCAGGACGCCACATACACACACTGAAGTTACTTAAGGTTAGGGGTTGTTAAAATCATTATCCCTAATATGAGCAAACACCACTAATAAGATAAAGATTAGTGTGAAAATCCAGTTTAAAACAGCAGAAGGGCACAGGCTGGTAGTTACTCGTAACAAGACAATCTGACTCGTCATGACATGAAAGGGTCTTTATTCAGTCCTGCGAGACCATGTCCTGCGGCCTGCCTGCGGGCAGCAACAGCCCACGCTAGTGTCACTCCTCCCTCACATTTGATAAAACACTTGATCTGGCCGCTGAACATGGCTGACACACACACAGCTTCTGCATTTGTTAGATCGAGAGCACGTCCTCATTTGTGACTTGCTGCCACTGTTGCCTAATATGGATTTACAGCAAAAATGAGTTTTTTACATTTTCTGAAGATGTGAGCAATGATATTACGCAGCGCCTGTGACGAGCGTGCCTTGCAACCATGGAGACATTTGTGAGAGATGCTGCATAATATCATTGCGCCTGCTGCACCCATGGTATGGCAGCAAAGTTCCTCGATTATTACGCCGGAATGAGAGTATAGTTCCTAGACATATTGGCCTAGAAAATCACATTTTCATTTTTCGTCGGTCTTAGTACACGATGTAAGTACAGAAGAGTCAAGTTTTAAATAGGAAAAATATCGAAACTCTTTGGTCATTTTTGAGTGAGATGCTAACGGTCTAATCAGATTCAATGAACTATGCTAAGCTATGCTAAAAGTGGTACCGCCAGACCCACAGATCAGCTGAATGGATTCGAAAATGGTAAAACTCAACTGTTTAACTCTAGGGGAGTTGGAAAATGAGCCTATTTTCAAAAAAAGTGGACTGTTCCTTTCTAGGTGTTTTAAGTAGCTTTTAGCATGTTGTGCGGATGCTAAGATGTTCCAAATAGCTTTAGCATGTTGCAATGTGTTTGAAAATGTGTTTGTATAGTATTTAACATGTTATGGAGGTGTTAAGATGTTCAAAAATAACTAAGATGCTAAGATATTCCGAATAGCTTTAGCACGTTGCAGTGCAGTTGCTAAGGTGTTTTAAGTGACTTTTAACATGTTATGCAGATGCTAAGATGTTCTGAATAGCTTTAGCACATTGCAGTGCAATTTCTAAGGTGTTTTAAGTAGCTTTTAGCATGTTATGCAGATGCTGAGATGTTCCGAATAGCTTTAGCATGTTGCTATGTGTTTGAAAATGTGTTTGTATAGCATTTAACATGTTATGGAGGTGCTAAGATGTTTAAAAATAACTTTTGCATGTTGCAGTGCAGTTGCTAAGGTGTTTTAATTAGCTTTTAACATGTTATGCCGATGCTAAGATGTTCCAATTAGCTTTAACATGTTGTTATGTGTTTGAAAATGTGTTTGTATAACATTTAACATGTTATGCAGGTGCTAAGATGTTTAAAAATAACTTTAGCACGCTGCAGTGCAGTTGCTAAGGTGTTTTAACATGTTATGCAAATGCTAAGATGTTCTGAATAGCTTTAGCACATTGCAGTGCAGTTTCTAAGGTGTTTTAAGTAGCTTTTAGCATGTTATGCAGATGCTGAGATGTTCCGAATAGCTTTAGCATGTTGCTATGTGTTTGAAAATGTGTTTGTATAGCATTTAACATGTTATGGAGGTGCTAAGATGTTTAAAAATAACTTTAGCACGTTGCAGTGCAGTTGCTAAGGTGTTTTAACATGTTATGCAAATGCTAAGATGTTCTGAATAGATTAAGCATGTTGCAGTGGAATTTCTAAGTTGTTTTAAGTAGCTTTTAACATGTTATGCAGATGCTAAGATGTTCTGAATAGATTTAGCACATTGTGGTGGAGTTTCTAAATTGTTTTAAGAAGCTTTTAACATGTTATGCAGATGCTAAGATGTTCTGAATAGCTATAGCATGTTGCTATGTGTTTGAAAATGTGTTTGTATAGCATGCAACATGTTATGGAGGTGCTAAGATGTTTAAAAATAACTTTTGCATGTTGCAGTGCAGTTGCTAAGGTGTTTTAATTAGCTTTTAACATGTTATGCCGATGCTAAGATGTTCCAATTAGCTTTAACATGTTGTTATGTGTTTGAAAATGTGTTTGTATAACATTTAACATGTTATGCAGGTGCTAAGATGTTTAAAAATAACTTTAGCACGCTGCAGTGCAGTTGCTAAGGTGTTTTAACATGTTATGCAAATGCTAAGATGTTCTGAATAGCTTTAGCACATTGCAGTGCAGTTTCTAAGGTGTTTTAAGTAGCTTTTAGCATGTTATGCAGATGCTGAGATGTTCCGAATAGCTTTAGCATGTTGCTATGTGTTTGAAAATGTGTTTGTATAGCATTTAACATGTTATGGAGGTGCTAAGATGTTTAAAAATAACTTTAGCACGTTGCAGTGCAGTTGCTAAGGTGTTTTAACATGTTATGCAAATGCTAAGATGTTCTGAATAGATTAAGCATGTTGCAGTGGAATTTCTAAGTTGTTTTAAGTAGCTTTTAACATGTTATGCAGATGCTAAGATGTTCTGAATAGATTTAGCACATTGTGGTGGAGTTTCTAAATTGTTTTAAGAAGCTTTTAACATGTTATGCAGATGCTAAGATGTTCTGAATAGCTATAGCATGTTGCTATGTGTTTGAAAATGTGTTTGTATAGCATGCAACATGTTATGGAGGTGCTAAGATGTTTAAAAATAACTTTAGCACGTTGCAGTGCAGTTGCTAAGGTGTTTTAACATGTTATGCAGATGCTAAGATGTTCTAAATAGATTTAGCACATTGCGGTGGAGTTTCTAAATTGTTTTAAGAAGCTTTTAACATGTTATGCAGATGCTAAGATGTTCTGAATAGCTTTAACACATTGCAGTGCAGTTGCTAAGGTGTTTTAAGTAGCTTTTAACATGTTATGCAGATGCTGAGATGTTCTGAATAGCTTTAGCCTGTTGCAGTGGAGTTTCTAAGTTGTTTTAAGTAGCTTTTAACATGTTATGCAGATGCTAAGATGTTCTGAATAGATTTAGCACGTTGCAGAGTAGTTTCTAAGTTGTTTTAAGTAGCTTTTAACATGTTATGCAGATGCTAAGATGTTCTGAATAACTTTAGCACATTGCAGTGGAGTTTCTAAGTTGTTTTAAGTAGCTTTTAACATGTTATGCAGATGCTAAGATGTTCTGAATAGATTTAGCACGTTGCAGAGTAGTTTCTAAGTTGTTTTAAGTAGCTTTTAACATGTTATGCAGATGCTAAGATGTTCTGAATAACTTTAGCACATTGCAGTGGAGTTTCTAAGTTGTTTTAAGTAGCTTTTAACATGTTATGCAGATGCTAAGATGTTCTGAATAGATTTAGCACGTTGCAGAGTAGTTTCTAAGTTGTTTTAAGTAGCTTTTAACATGTTATGCAGATGCTGAGATGTTCCGAATAGCTTTAGCATGTTGCTATGTGTTTGAAAATGTGTTCGTATAGCATGTAACATGTTATGGAGGTGCTAAGATGTTTAAAAATAACTTTAGCATGTTGCAGTGCAGTTTCTAAGGTGTTTTAGTAGCTTTTAACATGTTATGCAGATGCTAAGAAGTTCCGAACAGCTTTAGCATGTTGTTATGCGTTTGAAAATGTGTTCGTATAGCATTTAACATGTTATGCAGGTGCTAAGATGTTCCAATTAGCTTTAACATGTTGCTATACGGTTGAAAATGTGTTCGTATAGCATTTAACATGTTATGCAGGTACTAAGATGATCAAAAATAGCTTCAGCATGTTGTTATGCATTTTCTAAGATGTTCTTAATATCTTTTAACATGTTACGCAGATGCTAAGATGTTTAAAAAATAGCTGTAACATGTTGAGTATATTTTAGCTTATAATATGAACACTAAGACGCTACAAATAGCTTTAGCACGTTGCAATGTGCTTGAAAATGTGTTCTGTGCAGATTTTATCATGTTATGTGGATGTAATAATGTTCCAAGTAGCATTAGCATGTTGCTATGCAGTTCGGCTGGGATTTTGCCAGTTTTACAAGGCTGAGTTAAACACACTGAGAGTTAGCAGTTGTTTAAATCACTACCACCAAGTATGTATGAGCAACAATGATAGTGATATTTGCTCTAACAAGCACCGCTAAAGCTTTATCTTCTGTGGAGTGTCACATGAAGAGACCACCAGGGTTTAATTGGGTGTGGTATTGATATTGTTTTACAGGTAATGAATTAAATCATAAACAACGATCCTGCGATGCTTTACTCTCAAATTGTGGTACACGAAGGACGGGGAGCGACTAGAGCACGCCGTCTTTACTCCACCGAGGGCTTGTGTGGTCTGTCCACAATAAAAACACAACCCCCTACACATGACTTAACGCGGTAACTTCACCCAACAATCATGGTGTGTTTAAACAGCGGCGAGTTTAACGATCCGCTCGAGGAGCGAGCTTCATTATCCCAGCGCTCACTCGCTGCCATCTGTACTAGAGACATCAAACAAAGCCAAAAGCCCACTCTCCCAACCCCTCCCTTCTAATCCCACAATGCTCGGCTCGTTCAGAGCCAAGGAAAAGAATGTTAAGAGCCATCATTACCGGCAGATCTCTCGGATTTACTGCGGTGGGGGACGCTTGGAAAAGGGAACGAAGGAGATTTGACTTGTTTTAATCACTACAAGGTACAGGCGACTTTTCTGAGGAGAGCGGTTTGTCAACAATCGCAAGATCTGACAGAATAAAGCGTGGTTTTAAGTCCGGCGAGAGAGCATTAAACAAACATACAGTCTCGCTCCAGGAGCCTTAAGAGAGGCTGAACACTCGTAAACGAATGTTGCATTCATATTAAATGAGTAAAACGTGCTCCGGCGCAGCTTTGAGTTTGCACAACCCGCAGAGACTAGAGTCGGATGTTCAAACTTCATCAAGAGATTTTTCTTCCACAACTTTTACTCGCATTATAATTTTATGAAATCTGCACTGTTGTGTTAAATTCATTCCTCAACGTACACAACCGGGTCTAAAACATGCACCTCTGCGTGTGCATGTGTGTCTCAGGTCCCTGCGGCTTGACATTGCGACGTTAGCGAGACACACAGGAGCTTGTAGACTCATGCTGGCTGTTAGCACGGCAGACGTGATGGGACGCTGCCAGACATGCTGTGACAAGTCATTTGTCGTAGTTAATAATTCATATAGGCATGTTAGCACCCCAGTTGCACGCATGTGTATTAGAAAAGGCGGCTGTATTGACAGCATGAAATTTTAATGCGCTCTGAACGACTGGGCCAAAGAACAAAGGCGGGCGAGATGATAAAATAAAAATCGGTGCTTTGAGAGAGCCGTCGAGTTTAAACGCATAAACGAACTGTGATTTAATTATTGATTACTCATGAACTATCACTGAAATCATGCATGCGCTTTTTAGACGTGCTGACGTGGCGCTTTCAAAGATGATGGATGCTTTGGCCGATTTGTTGCTTGTGCATTCGCGAAGCGCTGCGGCGGCCTGCCTGACCTCGGGCGATCTCATAAATCCTCATTACTGCGGTACAGAATCACGGGATGTGGTGAAAATGATTTTCGAGATTTTTCCATATCGGACCCATACCTGGGTGCACGTGGAAAATAAGAGCAACGACCTCTCGGAGCGGCGCAACAGGAGAGCGCCCGCTGTGGCGTGTGAAGAGGTCTGCTGTTAGACGCCTCCAGACACTGGAGCTTATTATTTGGACTGGCACAGGCTGCTCCAGCTAATTTCAGCTGACATGAGAAGGCCCGAGCAACTCCAGGAGGTCCTTTACCCTTCACACACACTCATAAACAAGTACACACACACACACATACACACAACACCACTATAAAGGCCAGGAGTCCAGCTCAATGGAGAATTGCTTTCTCTAAGAGATGGTCTCCTGTCAGCTGCCATACACAAATACACACACGAGCTCTCTGAGCTGCCCACCTAGACAGCATTTTCAGGCATAATAGGTGCATGGAAAAGCTGTTCATATGCTGCTTTCTAAAATATGCGATTTGGTCAAAATCACATATCCTTCACCAGTATCCCAGAGGTCTCATATGGTAACACTTTAGTTTAGGGTCCAATTCTCACTATTAACTAGTTAATAGCATGCATATTGCTAAGGTACTGGCTGTTTATTAGTACTTATAAAGCACATATTAAAGCCTTACGCTGTATGACTATATTCTACATCCCTTAATCCTACCTAAATACCTAAACTTAACAACTACTTTACTAACTATTAAGAAGCAGTAATTAGGAGTTTATTGAGAGATGACCAAAGAATTGAATGAATATATATATATATATATATATATATATATATATATATATATATATATATATATACACATACATACATATATATATATATATATAAATGACCCTTGCTGGCATGAGTCACAATGAGCAAATTTTGAAAAATGAGTTATTGTTATTCTCACATTTTCACAAACCTTCAAAATGATTCATGATTTCTTGGAAACTGACAAAAAAATGACTGAGCTACACCTGTTTGAAGTTGATAGAGTCAGCAAAGTCAATTTTGAGAAAAATTGAGTTAAAGTTTTCTGAAGGTTCCAAAACAAAATCATCTAGCAACCATACCTTAAAATCCCTAATACCACCAAATTTGACACAAACCAAGTCAAAACCCATATCTACAGGGAAAAAGTTTTTTTTTTCCATGATTCCACAATTGTTTGATTAACATTAATGAAACAGACAACCTATATTAAGACCTACTGTACCACATGTCTAATATAATGTTGCGCATCAGACGTTTTTCCCCAACAGTTAACCAAATGTTCACTTAAGACATAACAGATAATGTTTACATGAATACTAACCAAGACAGATATTCTGAAATACTGTAATTCTGTGTAAATGTGTATATCGGGATCACGTGCTGTTTGAAGCGTCTTTATGCGTGAGCTTCAGATGTGTCAGTCAGCATGAGTTTGAAAATCACATTTGATTGGTTCAGACTCATGCCATTGAGAATTTGCTATGAATATTCACAAAGTTGGAATGCTGCGCTTTACAACGATACCAAACTTAAGAGCCAGTAGTCCAGAAGCGAGCAGAGAAAAACAGCATTTTTCATGTTCAAAGGAAAGGTACTCCTCTCAGAAAACATACAAAGAAAGATACTTTTAGATGGTTAATTGCTATTTAGAGCATTGGGATCACTAGACGAGGGCTTAATGAACTCATTTTTGTGAAAACCTCAATTTAAACCAAAATTTTTCACTTGTTTTGCCTGTAGCTCGAAATTAACCCATGCACATTTTTTTCCAACACAGGTTGCATATATATCAATAAAGTATGTGTATGTGCCTGTCTGTCTGTCTATCTATCTACCTATCTTTCCATCCATCCATCCAATCAGCTCACTAGGGTTCTGAATGAAGCTAGTATTCTCTAGTTCTCCCTGCCCCATCATAACAAACATGAAGGATCTTTCATTAAACAAGACTGAATCCATCCTTATGTTCTGTTATTTTCAAAGTCTGTCTTCAATACAGGTTTCAGGCAGTATTCTACTATAAAACTCCCTCTGCACGGCATAGCATGGAATGAACCCTCTCCTGCAATATTGCCGCCTCTGATCCACCGCGTTTGCTTTAATTCTCCTCCACATAATCACGTTTCAAACCATCTCCACTCCTCAAATTGAATTCTAATAGGCAGACAATGACCGTGACATCGGAATTTGCAGGAGAGATCACACGTAATCCAACATCTAAATTAAAACCAAATTGGAGGGCCGTTGGTAATTTGCGGAGTGCATTAATAATAATATAAAAAAGGAGGGTAGATGTGATTCTAGACTGAGCCGGTGGAGCAGTTTGATTCCCTCGCCTGGTGTCATTACCGGCGCATTTCATCTGGACGGCGTGACAAACATCCCACTGTTTCTGCGGCTCTCATCGCCACATGAGCAGCCTCAGTAAACAGTTTCTCCCAGCTCTCCGATCATTTCTCTGGTGTCCTCACTGCAAAACAGCATTTTCGTAATCAATGTTTTGCACTAAAAATATCTAAACATCTTTAAAATTCTGAGAGGATGAGATGAAGACTTATATTTAGAGGATATATCTTGAATAAAGTTTATTTTTCTTACCCAGTTTGCAAATATTTCATCTTTTTTTAAGCATGAACCTCTTTAAATTTAAGGAAGTTTATGCATAAAAAAATGTCTGCCATCTGAGTACGAAAAATAAACATCTTTGCCTCTCAAGCCACTTTTTACATCATTGATACTGAATATGTTTTTTTGTGTGTATCGCTTCTGATTGCTAACTACTTGTACCGAAAAACAGAAATCTTTTTTCCCCCCGTCTTTTCTTTGCAATGCAAAACTGATGAAATCTCAAAAGCAGCAGTACTGTGAGGATTACAGCTGTGTTGCATGAATACAGTCAATGCAAAGCTAGGTTATCAGTGAGCGTCAAGTGCATCATTTCAGTAAAGTGTTAACATATTGTCTCTTTGGAGTGGTGGGGCGACTTCTCCGGTTTTAGCTGAACAAAAGAATGAATATTTGCTAGTCTATCAGCACTCAGAGTGGGTTTTCATCATGCTATTGCCCCCGTCTCCCGCTGAGAGGAGCATTTATCCATGGCAAGACCAATCAAATGCCCCCCTGTAGCGTCTAATCCTGCCCTGATCCCCAAATGAGACTTGTTAAAGGCAGCAGAATGAAAACACAACAAAAGAAGCAATGCCAGACCCTCCCTCCAATCTCCAGCGTCTGCACTTCCTGCTCGACTGTTCTCTCATTCGCCATTCTTCCTGTCTCCCCGACCTTGACCCGATTCCCCCACAATCCTATTCACTTCAGTTTCTCTTTCTCTTTCTGTCCCATCAGCTTCATTCACCCCTTCAGTTTTCAAATGAACGACTCATTAAAGTAATAATTCAAATCTGGTTAATAATTACTCTTATGTCATTCCAATCTGTGTGACTTTTTCTTGTGTGGAACAAAAAAGGAGAAATATTATGTACTGTATGTATACATTATACAGAAGTTTTTTAGTGAACAGTGACTTAAATTTTGATTCCTTCCTCACACAAAAGTTGTATTAATTCAAACGATTTATAAAAATAGAAATATAGCAACCAAAACAAGACATTTGAACTACTTGTATGATGCTTTTATGCTACTAAACATAACAATAAAATATACATTAAATACATATGGATTACTATATATATATATATATATATATATATATATATATTATGTTGTCTTATATCATTCTTGAAAGAATCTGTATTTGAACAAATCAGTTGAGTGAATGATTCAATGACTCACTCATAAAAACAGTCACTAATATAATTCTCAAATTCATCTGTTTGAACACATCAGTTGAGTGAATGATTCAATGACTCACTCATAAAAACAGTCACTTATATAATTCTTGAACGAATCTATGTTTGAAAAAATCAGTTGAGTGAATGATTCAATGACTCACTCATAAAAACAGTCACTTATATAATTCTTGAACGAATCTATGTTTGAAAAAATCAGTTGAGTGAATAATTCAATGACTCACTCATAAAAACAGTCACTAATATAATTCTCAAATTCATCTGTTTGAACAAATCAGTTGAGTGAATGATTCAATGACTCACTCATAAAAACAGTCACTTATATAATTCTTGAACGAATCTATGTTTGAAAAAATCAGTTGAGTGAATGATTCAATGACTCACTCATAAAAACAGTCACTAATATAATTCTCAAATTCATCTGTTTGAACACATCAGTTGAGTGAATGATTCAATGACTCACTCATAAAAACAGTCACTTATATAATTCTTGAACGAATCTATGTTTGAAAAAATCAGTTGAGTGAATGATTCAATGACTCACTCATAAAAACAGTCACTAATATAATTCTCAAATTCATCTGTTTGAACAAATCAGTTGAGTGAATGATTCAATGACTCACTCATAAAAACAGTCACTTATATAATTCTTGAACGAATCTATGTTTGAAAAAATCAGTTGAGTGAATGATTCAATGACTCACTCATAAAAACAGTCACTAATATAATTCTCAAATTCATCTGTTTGAACACATCAGTTGAGTGAATGATTCAAAGACTCACTCATAAAAACGTATATAGTTCTTGAGCGAATCGGTGTTTGAACAAATCAATCGAGCGAATCAAAAACAAGCAGAGTGATAGAAAAATAAAATAAAATGAAAAATTAGACAGTCATTTCTCCTTTTGTGTTTAACAGAAGAATATCAAACAGGTTTGGATTGGAATGAAACGAGAGTGCGTAAATGATGACAGGATTTTCAATTTTTGGGTGAAATATTCCTTTAACATGGTAAAATGAGCTTTCTCATTGTGTCGATTTTCCCTCTTTTGCATTCTCTCATAGTCTCTCTCACATTCTTCTTCAGGGCTGAATATAATGCCGGAGGAGTGTATTCTGTACAAAAAAAAAAAAAAATCTCCATATTCCTGTTTCATTCCCGCTGCATAATTACCTCCCTTCCCTCCAGAGAGCCGCAAGAAAGGAGGCCACCAGTTGGGGGAAACCTTCCTCCAACCTCCAGCCTCCAGCGGGCGGCCCTCATTCACCAGCACCGACCGCTGGGTTAGTAGGGCCTGAGAACACCCTGAGAGGAACTGCAGGACTCGGTTCTCCAGAGGCTTGGCACAGGTACGATCAGCGACCTAAAAATAGTCTGACTTCTCATTCTGCTCTCCCTTTCTCTCATTCTGCTTTTCTCATCAGCGCTACAGTCCAATGTTTCCTCTTTCTGGCCTTTGGAAGGAGAGTTTGAGTACCGGTACCTGCAGAAACATGAGAACGGCGGCTCTACGAGCGTCATTGTTTTCAGCACATCTGCAGAAGCAGTCAGCAAGACTGCCATGTTTTGAGAGGCATGTGACGATCGCCGATCCATTTCCCATGATGCAACTGAAGCTGTTTGTATGCTTGCTCTATTTTTCCAAAAAATAGCAGGCACTTACTCAATAGAGAAACTGTTTTTAAATGTTTTATTCCTATATATATTCTGAAAGGTTTTACTGAGGGGTTTGTTTATATTCACCTCATTTATAGAACATTTCATTCCTAAAAACATTTTTTTTCCCCCTCGGCTGTTGAAAGTATTTTCTGATTTATGGAGTGATATAAACACAAATCCCCTCAGTAAAAACCTTCAAATCTAATATGTCACCAAAATTAAACAAACCAACATTCAGATTTATGTTCTGCATATTTATGCAAATTAGTGCATATTTAATTAGAAAATCCCTCATTTGCATATTTCAACATAACATTTCAGAAAACTTGTAATATAATATTTGTCTTAATGTACCGTGATTAATCAGCTGTGGGAGTATGGTAATATTAGTCAAAACTTGCTTTAAATCAGAGTTTGTGATTCAAGGTTCAAGGTTTTGAAGACTTTAAAAGATTTTCTAAAATGCCTATGGACATTGCCTATGAATGGGAAAAACACTTCCAATGCCACTACCGTTGCGCCCTATTCCTACATGCACATCCTGATGCAGAGCCTCTGATGCTTCCCAAGCCAAATTTGATTATTCTAGAAGATAATCAAGCACAATTCGACTGGCATCGATATGCAGGGCACAGACTCCTAGATCCCCACAGACGTAATGATACTAGAGAATGACACGCTCTTGAAACCCCATCAAGGAGGTCACTTTCACTCCTATAAATGTTCAATTCCAACAAGTCACGACCAATCTTGTATATACACTGTAATTAAACATTCAATTCCAGAAGGAGGGCAGCAGTCAAATCCCTTAACAAATGACTTAGCTGCAATCAAACTAGCACGCAAGCACTGTGTGAAGGAAAGGAAGGAAAGTACCATGGTGTTTTAATGTTTTTACTCATTTATATGATGGTAATACTATGGTATTCTTTGAAACTCAAGTTATGAACTACTAAGTACAGTCAAGCTAACCTTTTACAAAGGTAGACGGCAACACTACAACCCACTAATATAAAACATCACCACAAATTTATCAGTGCATTTATAAATCAAAAACATCGGTAAACATAAAAACAACAATATTTTACTAAATATTTAACTACAAAATATAATGTGCGGAGAGATCCAGGCATAGCCTGGTAATACCAGACTCTGCTACTTCACCTTGCTTCGTAGACAGAGTCTGGAATGGCATAATAGAGAAGTGTTTACTCTCTCGCTAGGTCGCGCTTGTCTGAAGTTTAAAATCATTGGTTACCCGTAAGCCAATCAGATACGTTTAGTTATGACGTATGTTATGCAGCATCTAAGCACAGACATCATGCATCGAACTCAAATCTATGATTGAACTTCCACTGTAAACCTGTTGTAAACACATGATGATGCGAGCGAAATACCGTTTGAAAAAGAGTTGAATGTTCTCCATAACAGTTGAATGTTCTCCATAACAGAGCGAATTGCATCCCGTGTCTCGTTTCCCATTTCCGCGGTCGTTTCGATTTTCGATTTCTCTAACCTACAATGTAAAACTCGGCGCTTAGCATCTACGTCACGGCTCTCAGCCCGCCCTCTGTTCGTTGATTGGCCCGGCTGTTTTCAGACCGGTGGCAAACAGAAAGCTCTGACGCTGTATCAGACTGAGTACAGAAGCGAAATGAAATTGAGCGGAAGTAGGAAGTCTGACGTAGTCAGGCTAATCCAGGCACATAAAAGAGTGAAAATTCCAATGATTCAAATGAATCACTGAATCATTTTTGAAACCTGTTCAAATCTCAACACACTGGCTGGCTAAAATGAATCCTCAATTCACTCAGTTTGCAAGGCTGCATACAAAATAATATGTAAAGAATGAAAAACTGTCATGCTAACCGCTAGTTAGAAAAGCAACTACACTGCAAAAAAAAAAGAAGAGTTTCTTACTCAGTATTTTTGTCATTTTCAGTACAAATATCTAAACTTCCTTAAATCAAGATTTACTTGAGAAGCAAAATGACTTAAGATATTAAGTCTTGATTTCTGAAAAATTAATAAAAATTGAGTTTATACTTAAAACAAGAAAAGCATGTCTACCAATGTCAAAACAATATTATATATATATATATATATATATATATATATATATATTTTTTTTTTTTTTTTTTTTTTTTACTGCATTAACAGATATTTTTCTTGTTTTAAGCATAAACTCACTAAATTTTGGTTTATTTTCTTAAGTAATTTTACTTAGTTAAATGTAATAAAGGAAAACAAGACAAAAATAGTAAGCAAGAAGAGTATCTGAGTTTCATGTAAATACTATAGTATACGAATTGTAATCATACAGTATTACAGGGCAAACATGCGTAGTGTCTTATCTCACTTGTATTGCTGGAGTGTGGCGCTGCAGGCCTTCCCATGCTTCATCTAACTCATATTTCTCCAGAGGATTGTGTTTCTTCTGTAAGTCACCACAGCTTTCCTCTCGCACCCGCAGCCTGGCTCCCGTTAGCCCCGAGCCGCAAGCCCAACTCCACCCTTACCCACAAACGGAACGAGTAAATATCGCTCCTCTGTCTCCTAAAATGTCCACAGACCCTTAATTATATGCCCACCTCTTTCCCAGCATTCCCTGCATGAAAGGCGGCACGGCCGATGTGGTCGGCAGTCCTTTAATGCGGCCCGTATTTAATGGCTCGGTTTGAAATTCCACCGTGGACTGGATCACAGAGGGAGACGTGAAGTCTGACTGCTATGGTAACATAACTGATATGTTTACCTGCCGTATTGACGGACGTATCAAGTCACACGATCAGTCCTCGACGGGTCCTATTCACTGTAGCCACAGGCGCTAGGTTAAACACCGCACTGATAGGATTGTTGACATAGACGCGGTAATGTTGACAGATGTTCTTTAGAGTCAGAGCAGTGTACGACAAACTGAACTCTTCATGTGAGGTCTGACGCTCATGTGGCTTTAACTTGCAAGAATGTTTTAGGTTCAAAACATTTAAGTGCAGCTGCCTGCATAATAATAATCATAGCATAATCGATTAGCACAGAAAATAATTTCAATTAATCAGCTTAAAGGAAAAAAAACACTAAAATACATACTGGGCTTTTGTGATGCAAAACAAGCAGTTAAGAAATCTGTCATAAAAATAAACTGTTGATTTAGACAACTTAACTAAGCTAAAGAAAAAACATAGCTCACACAAAAAAATACTTAAGCTTAAAAAAAGCTTAAATTAGAGAACTGATTATTCAGAATGACATCTGCTGATACTAATAGCTGACTGCTGATTATTCAGAATGATATCTGTCGATTCCGATAGATGATTATTTAGAATGTCTTCCGATACCGATACCGATTATTCAGAACTATATCTGCCGATTCTGATAGATGATTATTCAGAATATTCCTCCAGTACGATACCGATTATTCAGAACTATATCTGCCGATTCTGATAGATGATTATTCAGAATATTCTTCCAGTACGATACCGATTATTCAGAACTATATCTGCCGATTCTGATAGATGATTATTCAGAATATTCTTCCAGTACGATACCGATTATTCAGAACTATATCTGCCGATACCGATACCGATTATTGAGAATGATATCTGCCGATACTGATAGCCAATTATTCAGAACTATATCTGCTGATACCGATTATTCAGAATGATATCTGCCGATACTGATAGCCGATTAATTAGAATATCTTCCGATACCATACCGATTATTCAGAACTATATCTGCTGATACCGATTATTCAGAATGATATCTGCTGATACCGATTATTCTGCCGATACTAATTATTGAGAATGATATCTGCCGATACTGATAGCCGATTAACTAGAATATCTTTCGATACGATACCAATTATTCAGAACTATATCTGCTGATACCGATTATTCAGAATGATATCTGCCGATACTAATTATTCAGAATGATATCTGCCAATACAAATTATTCAGAATGATATCTGCCGATACTGATAGCCGATTAATTAGAATATCTTCCGATACGGTACCGATTATTCAGAATGATATCTGCCGATACTAATTATTCAGAATGATATCTGCCGATACTAATTATTCAGAATGATATCTGCCGATACTAATTATTTAGAATGATATCTGCCGATACTGATAGCCGATTAATTAGAATATCTTCCGATATGATACCGATTATTCAGAATGATATCTGCTGATACCGATTATTCTGCCGATACTAATTATTGAGAATGATATCTGCCGATACTGATAGCCGATTAACTAGAATATCTTTCGATACGATACCAATTATTCAGAACTATAACTGCTGATACTGATTATTCAGAATGATATCTGCCGATAGCAATTATTCAGAATGATATCTGCCGATACTGATAGCCGATTAATTAGAATATCTTCCGATATGATACCGATTATTCAGAATGATATCTGCCGATAATTTGATTTTCTTAAGGAAAAAAATTCTCTTACTATAATATTAGAGGTTAAAATTAACAACAGAACCCAAACTATTACCTTCAACTGCTGCTGAACTGAGGCACTACAACAATCTGTAACGTCACATTTAAGAGCATCAAAACGCCATTTATTGTTTGAATTTCGGGATAAAATGGACAGAATTTGAAAGCTGAGACTTCTTATCAGAAGTAACAAAGCACAAAGCTCTTTGTAAATACTGGATAGGAGGTGCTACAAATAAAAAACGCAGACCTGGTTACCTTGGCTTGAACTACGGAAGATTCATAGGGTCAAATAGAGCCTGCTTTAACATAATTATTTTTTATATTGTTAATATGTTATTGTCACGTAGACAGCCTTGAATTCAACACGAGAGATTTTGCTTCTTAAACAGTATGAGCTGCAGTCTGACACATTTTCAGCCTCCTTTTGATTGACAGGATATAATCTGCCCTGATCATCGGCTGTTGTTAAACAATAGGCCGGGGGCCGATAGTGAAAATAATTGCTTTTATCAGCCGATACCGATTATTGGCCGATATATCGGTGCATCTCTACTGTATTTTCTGTGGTAATTCACACCAACGCTGTCAACATTCCTGTAACCATACGTCCTTCCTACATTTCAGAGCTGAGAAAGAGCAGAGTGCATGTGGGAAATCAGTGAAAACACACACTGTTGGAAAGGCCAGAACTGTTTTGGGATTCAGCAAAGTCCAGCGGCGTTTGAAGTTCACGGCTGGCCAGGGCTCGGCACTCTTGCACCTGTGCTTTAGGGGCCACAGGAACCCGCTGAGCTCACACTTAACCGGTCCCTGTCTGGGGACACTGGCCTTTTAAAGATCTGAGCTCGGACAACATGAAAGGGAAGCCCTCTCTCTGCCGAGATATCCCTAGAGCGGGAGGAGACAATGGGAGAGAGACAGAAACAGAAAAGAGAATAAAAGAAAATTGAGGGAGAGGATGGGGAATATATTACTCGCCTGCAGATGCTATCATAAATTTATTTTATTTTATTTTTTTACATTTTTTAAAGAAAATGTGTGTACTGTTCGCCTGTACAAATGTTGCTACCACAATGCTGTTGCTATGGTGTTCTGAGCGATTTTTTTTAGGGCACTGCTATTTGGTTGCTAGGGTGTTTTGAGCTCATATGGTTGCTACTCTGATGTTCTAGACAGTTTCTAGGGTGTTGTGATTTTTCACTATGTTCATATGTGGTTGCTAAAGAGCCCTGGGTTGTTTCCAGGGTGTTGCTAAGGCATACTGAGTTGTTTTTAATTTGTTGCTGTGCAGTTGCTAGGGTGTTCAGAGTTTTTAGCCCGTTGCTGTGGTGATCTGAGTGCTTATGGTTGCTACTATGATATTCTAGAGCATTGCTAGGTTGTCAGTAGGGTGTTTCGACTGCATATAGTTACTACTATGATGTTCTAGGTGGTTTCTAGGGTTTTGCTAGGTGGTCGCTAGGATGTTGTGACTTTTCAGTGTGTTTCTGTGTGGTTGGTAAAGGGCCTTGGGTTGCTGCCATAGTGTTGCTAAGACATGCAGAGGTGTTTTTAATACACTGCTAGGGTGTTCTGAATGCATATGTTTGTTACTGTGATGCTCTAGGGTGTTTCCAAGGCATTGCTCAGCCATTCTGAGGTGTATGTAGTCGCTAGAGTGTTCAGAGTGCATATGGTTGCTACTATGATGTTCTAGGTGGTTTCTAGGGTGTTGTGACTTCACTATGTTCATATGTGTTTGCTAAAGTACCCTGGGTTGTTTCCAGGGTGTTGCTAAGGCATTCTGAGCTGCTTTAATGCATTGTTATGCAGTTACTAGGGTGTTCAGAGTCCTTTAGCTTGATGCAATGGTGATCTGAGTGCATATGATTGCTACTATGATATTCTAGGGCAGAGGTCACTAAATGGCGGACCGCGGTCCGGGTCCGGACCCAAAAGCCACCCCGTACGGACCCGAACCTACAGCCAAAACAGAAGGTTATGATTTAAAACCTGACGGGACGCTTCTATTTTGACCGACGCAGCTTTTGTAGTCTTTACGGTAGTGGTAGAAACGCACGGACCAATTGCATGCGAGTTAAACTATTCCACGTGATACCACTCAGCCAATCAAGTCCGCGCATCTCAGGCGGTAATCTTTGACTGTGCAGACAGATGCGAGAGTTACAGGCAAGTTACACATTGAAAAGACGGTAGAAAGAAAAAGAAAGATAGCGATACATGTAGAAAACAAATGGGGAGAATCAGACGAGTGACAGAGACGGAGAAAAGGAGAGAAACAGGCGAGTGAGACGGAGAAAGGGAGAGAAACGAGAAACAGGCGAGTGAGACGGAGAAAGGGAGAGTAAAGTTGGCCGCATTTTCACAGATTCAAATTTTCCGGATAAATAACTCGTGAGATAAACGTAGATAAACTCGTGAGATTAACTTTTTACCGTAGGCAAGCAGCTACAACTTAATTTTCCTTAAAACAAGCTTCCCTCCGCAGTGGACAAAATGCACGTCTATGTGCGCGGACGGCTGAGAGACAGATCCGAAGGGACCGACTGCAAAGTGCAAAACCTGAAAAGCGTTACTACAAAAACAGTCAATATCTTCAATGTTACACACTGCATTGTCATCAAATTCAGTTCACCCATCACTGCTGGTTATACTACAACTCTTTTAGGAAAAATATATTTTTTAATAATTTATAATTTTTCTTATAATGAAAAATATTCAATAACTTCACTAAGAAATTATGAACTTCATTATGAAAAATACATGTAATAACTTCACTATAACACACTGTACTGTCACCAAATTCAGTTCACACATCACTGATGTCTTGATAGTAGATACTACTACACTTATTATGGAAAAATGTCAATAGTGCAGTGTATTACGTTATAAGTTATTCATTTTTTTTTTTATAATAAAAAATACAAAAAAGTGAATGCAAAAATACATTTTTCCAAAATAAGTGTTATAGTAGAACCAGCAGTGGAGTGTGAAATAATTCAAAAGAGGTGTTATGTAATTTGGCTCACGAGTTATTGATTCGAACCTGTGAATATGTGGCCAACTTTACTTAAGTCAGAACATGCACAATTTTTTTTGTTTATTTTCTCTTATTTTGAAATGTAGCTCTATTTTATTTAGCTAATGAGAGAACATTATATCTACAGTCAAACATATTTGTTCAGTTCTATTTTACGTGTCAATAAATATTGTCAAAACATTTTTGAATTGTACTGAATTCGTTTGATTTGACAGTCAGGAATCAATTACATGCAGATAGTGATACAACTACTAGGCTACTTAAAATGTATATAATATATATCACACTAACTAGTTAGACATTATGATCTTCCGGACCTTTGCTTTAAGAAATTTTCTCTAACTGGACCTCTTAAAATTTTAGTTGAATACCCCTGTTCTAGGGTGTTGCTAGGTGGTCAATAGGGTGTTACGAGTGCATTCAGTTACTACTATGATGTTATAGGCGGTTTCTAGGGTGTTGCTAGGTGGTCGCTAGGGTGTTCAGAGTGCATACAGTTACTACTATGATGTTATAGGCGGTTTCTAGGGTGTTGCTAGGTGGTCGCTAGAATGTTGTGACTTTTCAATGTGTTTCTATGTGTTTGGTAAAGGGTTGTTTCCAGGGTGTTGCTAAAGCATTCTGAGTTGTTTTTAATGCATTGCTATGCAGTTGCTAGGGTGTTTATAGCTTTTCAGTGCTATGTGGTTGCTAGAGTGGTTTTTGAGTATGTTGCTATGCGGTTGCTAGGATGTTCTGGCTGGTTGCTATGGCTTTGTGAGTGGTTGGTAGGTGGGTGCTTAAAACCCAAGTAAAGAAAGACCTGGAACACAAATGGGACTGAACTTTAATACTTAGTATTAGAAGTTTGTTCTAACACAAAGTCTGAGCAACAGTCCTAGTAATGCTTGACTAAGCAAGAAGGGTAGAAAAAATAGAACTGAAAGTGGAATAAAATAAACTGAGCAATCGTGAGACAGCATGGGACTTTATTACTTGTCTGCAGATGCTATCATTGCAGAAAAATCTACAAAAGTGATTTCCATGAAATTAGCAAGCTGAAACGTATCTCCGGGCTCTAACCAGACTCTGCTCCCTATCACAGACTGAAGTTGAATCAAATTGAAATGACAAGACCCGTCCCAAATGGTGTCTGGTGAAACAAGACAGACTGTTAAGAAAAGTAAACCTCACGGAAAATGTTTCATAACACAGCTGCCATTTCGATTAAGTCAAATTTTGCAGCATGTAAGAGAGCTATAATAGTGAACTTCCTCTGCAGTTACATACATAAGTGCACTGAACTCTGGTCTTAAGAGAGTATGAGAGCGTTTGAAAAACACCTAAACTATAGTGATGTCAGCTATCTGTATGTGAGCTCGTTCCCCATTAAATCATGTTCTGCAAAAGTCGGGTTCTGCTCTACATTTGTGGAGGGAAAAACTGGGACACCTACAGTGCTATCTGAGCAGACTTAGTGCAAAGGATGCTGGGTAATCGAGACAACTGCAGCCTGAAATGAGTCCGTCTTAAACAGGACAAAGGTACCGGCTGTGAATTAATGAGGTCATAATATACACTATTCTGGCATTTTCAAGTCCACTTAAAAGATCTCTTGCACTAAGAACAGTCACGATTGGGTTTTCATCACCATTTTCCACCTTCTTATTCACTGCATCCCAATTGGCCTACTTATACTACGTCCTGGAAGTATGTACTGTTTTTGTGAAGAAAAAGTACATACTTTTGAGTGTGCAGCAGAAGATACTACTTCGTCACTCAAACCATAGGACTCCCACATCCGCCATGTTTGAAGTTTTTTAGTTTGTAGTTCTAATTGAATCCTCATCAAACGTGCAGTGGGTTGTAAGCAGTATTAGCCGTTAGAGTGTACATGGATCTAGACTTCGGATTCTTACCAGATCCGGGTATCTTTGGAATACTCATGTCATCATACTACGATTTGGGACAAACTAATGCTAATTTTGAATACTATATAGGACAGATAGTATGTGAATTGGGATGCAGCTTTTGACTTAAACAAGCTGTTTCTGATTTCTATAAGTAAATAACATCTGTTATGATTAGCTAACCTCTGTGTTTAAAGTGACTGATTACTAAAAAGATGCTGATATGTAAATAAGAATGTTCATATGTTAATAAGCTCATGTTTTTTATATCAACAGAACGCAGCAACGAACCGCCTCGGTTCTGGAACTCTGCTTTGCTTCCCATTCATTTTCTCCACAGGGATTCAACAAAGAGTTCTGAGCCTTGAACCAAACTATCCAGAGATGAATCACAACATTACACACTCAGAAACAAAGCGCTTGAAAGTGCTTGAAAATTTGACTAAGATGTCAAAGGTATACACTCTAAAAAAAAAAAGCTGGGTTAAAAACAACCCAAGTTGTATGGGTTGTTTTAACCCAACGATTGGGTTGTTTAAACCCAGATATTGGGATGTTTTAACCCAGCGAATGGGTTGTTTTAAGCCAACGATTGGGTTGTTTTAACCCAGCAATTGGGTTGTTTTAACTCAATGATTGGGTTGTTTTAAATCAGCGATTGGGTTGTTTTAAGCCAGCGACTGGTTTGTTTTAACCCAGCGATTGGGTTGTTTTAACTCAATGATTGGGTTGTTTTAACTCAACGATTGGGTTGTTTTAAGTCAGTGATTGGGTTGTTTTAAACCAGCGAATGGGTTGTTTTAAGCCAGCAACTGGTTTGTTTTAACCCAGCAATTGGGTTGTTTTAACCCAGCGACTGGGATGTTTTAAACCAGCGATTTAGTTGTTTTAACCCAGCAAAGGGGTTGTTTTAAGCCAGCGAATGGGTTGTTTTAACCCAGTGATTGTTTTTTTTTTTTGTTTTTTGTTTTTTTTACCCAGTGAATGGATTGTTTTAAGCCAGCGGTTGGGTTAAATGTTTGCCCAATCTGCTGGGTAGTTTTATTGAACTCAACTATTGTTTAAAAATCCCATTTAATACTAAACACTGAACATTCATACACTAGAAGTACACAGTGTGCACTACATGGACTATGGAGTTTTGCATTATGAACATTACAGTTCATCTACATAGTAGATCAAACTGTTATTTCAAAAGATTTCACGACATGCCCCCTTTATTAAGTCTCATCAGCGCAGAGATTTCAGCGAGGCTGCGGTTTGATTTAAGTGACTTTGTCATTTCTGAAAATCTCTGGACCAGACGTCTAATATAAGATGAAAGCATACATCAATTTGGAGTCACAGTTCAGATAAGAAAGCAGCGCTCTCCACCCTTCAGGGTCATCTCTGGGGACGCGGATGGAGATATCAATCAGTTCAAAGCAATATAAACGTGTTAGAATTGCTCTGCACTTCTTTCATCTTCATTTCCTTCGGACCCGAACGTTTTCTGGGGAGAGATGGTGACCTTTTCATTTAAAGATGCTCATGATATTTAACCCAGAAATCCGACACAAAATAAATGAACGTGATCACACAAGTTCCTTTCAAACATACAGTCTGGAAACGTAGGACCTCAACATCTCTGCAGGGAAGGCTGGGATATTATGACAAATCCACAGAAACATCCTCTCATATGTCCGTTTAGAGAGTTCAGGATTTTGGAAATTGGGCTGAAATGCAGGTGCTGGGATTCTTAAGGGAAATCACAGTATTAGTCTGACATTTACTAGCCGTTCACGTAATCTTTCCAAACCGTTTTAAATGTCAGCGTAGTTCAGCCATGGACATGTTGTAAAATAGTTGAGAGGTTGAATTAAAAACAAGGAAAGATGTCTGAGCAGCGGCCCAGCGGATCACATGTTGAGCTGTGGTGCTCATGCAGACAATATGGGTTTAAATGATGGCCAAATAATACTAACACAATACGTATTTCCACATTACTTGATATTCATATTTATCACAATATTCATTTTATACCATTAATGGGGAGAGCATTAAAGTCACCATGAAATCAAGGGTGGGGCAACCTGTCACTCACACCACAACCATCCAATCAATTCCCCATGGAGAAAATCAAGCCCCGCCCTACATTTGTTCTTGTTTGAGAAGCAGTTTCACTCGGATATACGTCACAATAGGGAAGAAAAGACTATCACAACTTCTGTTTCATGGCGACTTTAAGAACGAATGTAAACATAAATCATAAACTTGAAAACAAACAAGTTAATAGAAATCTATCATCAAAAATGGTGTCCAATGAAAGTAATTCATAATACATTAACAACTTAATACACATTTTAAATGTAATCATATATGACAATTTCCATCAAAACATTTTTTATGTCAAATACGTTGCTGCACAACCATAAAATATACACACTGTAAAAAAAAAATAGTTTTCGAAGTTTTAAATACAAACCCGATTCCAAAAAAGTTGGGACACTGTACAAATTGTGAATAAAAACAGAATGCAATGATGTGGAAGTTTCAAATTTCAAGATTTTATTCAGAATACAACACAGATGACATATCAAATGTTTAAACTGAGAAAATGTATCATTTTAAGGGAAAAATAAGTTGAATTTAAATTTCATGGCATCAACACATCTCAAAAAAGTTGGGACAAGGCCATGTTTACCACTATGTGGCATCCCCTCTTCTTTTTATAACAGTCTGCAAACATCTGGGGACTGAGGAGACAAGTTGCTCAAGTTTAGGAATAGGAATGTTGTCCCATTCTTGTCTAATACAGGCTTCTAGTTGCTCAACTGTCTTAGGTCTTCTTTGTCGCATGGGTGTAAGATCTGGACTGCAGGCTGACCATTTCAGTACCCGGATCCTTCTTCTACGCAGCCATGATGTTGTAATTGATGCAGGATGTGGTCTGGCATTGTCATGTTGGAGAATGCAAGGATGGGAGCATATGTTGTTCTAGAACTTGGATATACCTTTCAGCATTGATGGTGCCTTTCCAGATGTGTAAGCTGCCCATGCCACACGCACTCATGCAACCCCATACCATCAGAGATGCAGGCTTCTGAACTGAGTGCTGATAATAACTTGGGTTGTCCTTGTCCTCTTTAGTCCGGATGACATGGCGTCCCAGTTTTCCAAAAAGAACTTCAAATTTTGATTCGTCTGACCACAGAACAGTTTTCCACTTTGCCACAGTCCATTTTAAATGAGTCTTGGCCCAGAGAAAACGCCTGCGCTTCTGGATCTTGTTTAGATATGGCTTCTTTTTTGACCTATAGAGTTTTAGCCGGCAACGGTGAATGGCACGGTGGATTGTGTTCACCGACAATGTTTTCTGGAAGTATTCCTGAGCCCATGTTGTGATTTCCATTACAGTAGCATTCCTGTATGTGATGCAGTGCCGTCTAAGGGCCCGAAGATCACGGGCATCCAGTATGGTTTTCCGGCCTTGACCCTTACACACAAAGATTGTTCCAGATTCTCTGAATCTTTGGATGATATTATGCACTGTAGATGATGAGAAACTCTGAGAAACTCCTTTCTGATATTGCTCCACTATTTTTCGCCGCAGCATTGGGGGAATTGGTGATCCTCTGCCCATCTTGACTTCTGAGAGACACTGCCACTCTGAGAGGCTCTTTTTATACCCAATCATGTTGCCAATTGACCTAATAAGTTGCAAATTGGTCCTCCAGCTGTTCCTTATATGTACATTTAACTTTTCTGGCCTCTTATTGCTATCGGTCCCAACTTTTTTGGAATCTGTAGCTCTCATGAAATCCAAAATGAGCCAATATTTGGCATGACATTTCAAAATGTCTCACTTTCAACATTTGATATGTTATCAAGTTTATATAAGTTATATATAAGTTTATGAGATTTGTAAATGATTGCATTCCTTTTTTATTCACAATTTGTACAGTGTCACAACTTTTTTGGAATCGGGTTTGTAAAACAAAGTTTATTGGTATACATTTTAGAAAAAAAAATTATATTTCAAAATGTCTTGTTTATTTCGATGTCACTCTAAAAATAGCTGTAAAAAATGAAATATTTACACAGTAAAATACCGTTTTCCACTGAAACAGTAACATACTGTAAAGAATATGCATTCTGGGTAATATTATTTGTCATTTTTGAGAAAGTAACCTATAGGCTACTTTCTCAAAAACAACAAATATTACCCAGAATGCACTGTTTTTACAGTAATTTCCTTCTGTGTATTACAATCGATTCTGTATATTACAATGCATTCTGGGTAATATCAAGCTACTTTCTAAAAAATGATAAACAATATTACCCAGAATGCATTATTTTTATGGTATATTACTGTTTGTAATAATTTCAAGTTAAACCAAACTTTTATTTTGGTGGTTTGTCATGAAGACCTTTGTATTTCAGTGTGTATTTGTTCTATCTATCTTTCTATTTTATCGTTCCATCCATCCGTCCATTCATCTTTTGTTCGGTTGTTTAATCTAAATTTGAATTACAATTCTGCATCCTGGTTGCTCAATTCAAATTCAGTTCCAGTTGAATTCAAATTTAAGCAGCATTCTCAATTCAATTCAAAAAAGTGATTAATATTTTTTGACATCAGACTTCTGATAGTGGTGAATGAAATTATAGTTGTTTTCTTTCCTGCTGAAAATCACTAAACGAATCATTAGCAGAACCTTTAAGGAGTAATTTAGTGAAATCAGAAACTGAACTAGAACAGTTCCTCATGATTCCCATCCCTAGTAAATGAATCAGTTTTCATATGCCGTTCACTAAGAAGATGTGAGTGTTTTGTTGTGGTTTGGCTTGAAATGATCTGGGCTCATTATTGAGAGTCTCTCTGTGATGTGAAATCGTTTCCAACTTCTCCGTGACCTGCCTTTCTTCCCCGGCTCTCAGAAAACAAGCGCTCTGCTGCATCTCCACGTCTCAGACGGCTGTCTGACTCTTCAACTCTCAGGTAAACAATTGGGAGAGAGCACGGATTGAGAGTAACACTTGTCTGCCCAGAGAACACTTCCCTGCCGCCAGACAAATCCCGCCGCGTCTTCACATCACCTCCCTCATTACAAACCAGACTGTTTTCCCGAACAGACGCCTGTTCGAAATGCGGCTTCCATTCGAACGAATCGTGTAGTTGATGTAGCTCATTGCTTATTGATACGCTCGGATCGTTCCTGTAAATAGGTGCATGTCTCCAGCACGCTCCTGTTTGGGAAATTAGTGGCAGAATGATCTCATTTGAAGGCTCGGGCACCTCTCATTACCCTGATCCCGTGTCCCGAGGGTATCGAGCAGGGGCGGATTGGCCTCTTCTGCAAACCTGATTAGAATAGTGTTTCAGTTAATCAAGGATGAGCTAGTTTTCCCCCTCCTCCTCTTTTTAAAATGGCTTTTATGTAATGTAATTATGGCATGTCGTTTTTCCAGCTATGAAATTTAATTTTGATCGTCCCGTTGGGGAATGGGTTAAAAGTGGCGTCGTCTGGAGCACAGTAATGACTGTCGTATCGGAGAGGTGGACCGAGATGTGGACGCTTAACAGACTTAACAGACCAGCTTTTTTATTAGTAGTGTTTGTGCCTTTGTTATGATTTAAACGATAGAATGATAGAACAGGGATAGGTGGATAGATAGATAGACAGATAGATAGATAGATAGATAGATAGATAGATAGATAGATAGATAGATAGATAGATAGATAGATAGATAAATAAATAGATAGATAGAGGATGGATGATGGATGGATGGATGATAGAATGACAGAACGAAGAATAGATAGATAGATAGATAGATAGATAGATAGATAGATAGATAGATAGATAGATAGATAGATAAAATGAGGATGATGGATGGATGACAGAATGACAGAACAAACAATAGATAGATAGATAGATAAATAGATAGATAGATAGATAGATAGATAAAATGAGGATGGATGGATGGATGATAGAATGACAGAACGAAGAATAGATAGATAGACAGACAGACAGATAGATAGATAGATAGATAGATAGATAGATAGATAAAATGAGGATGGATGGATGATAGAATGACAGAACGAAGAATAGATAGATAGATAGATAGATAGATAGATAGATAGATAGATAGATAGATAAAATGAGGATGATGGATGGATGACAGAATGACAGAACAAACAAACGATAGATAGATAGATAGATAGATAGATGACAGATAGATAGATAGATAGATAGATACATGACAGATAGATAGATATATAGATAGATAGATGACAGACAGACACAGATAGATAGATAGATAGATAGATAGATAGATAGATAGATAAAATGAGGATGGATGGATGATAGAATGACAGAACAAAGAATAGATAGATAGATAGATAGATAGATAGATAGATAGATAGATAAAATGAGGATGATGGATGGATGGATGACAGAATGACAGAACAAACAAACGATAGATAGATAGATGACAGATAGATAGATAGATAGATAGATAGATGACAGATAGATAGATAGATAGATAGATAGATAGATAGATAGATGACAGACAGACAGATAGATAGATAGATAGATAGATAGATAGATAGATGATAGATAGATAGATAGATAGATGACAGATAGATAGATATATAGATAGATAGATAGATGACAGACAGACACAGATAGATAGATAGATAGATAGATAGATAGATAGATAAAATGAGGATGATGGATGGATGGATGGATGACAGAATGACAGAACAAACAAACGATAGATAGATAGATGACAGATAGATAGATAGATAGATAGATGACAGATAGATAGATAGATAGATAGATAGATGACAGACAGACAGACAGATAGATAGATAGATAGATAGATAGATAGATATATAGATAGATAGATAGATAGATAGATGACAGATAAACAGATAGATAGATAGATAGATAGATGACAGATAAACAGATAGATAGATAGATAGATAGATAGATGACAGATAAACAGATAGATAGATAGATAGATCCTCTCTATTGTCAGTTTTGAAGAAATATCACTGTAAACATCTCTAGTTTCGTCAAATGAAGAAAAACACACTCATCTCCAAACTGGTAAAGCAGGATCTTTCCTCCCACAGTAAATGTACTTCAGTGTCTGGCACTGGCGTTTGCCACCAACTAATTTGGCTTGATCAGAAACACCTGGTCTAGACAAACAAAACAGTCTGTTCGCAAACTCAAACAAACTACCCAAAGACACGCCGCATACGCGCTCCCGAACCCCCGGGAGAAGCATATGGTGCGGACGAACCAGTGAACATGTCATAAAGCGAGAGAGAGAGGCTCTAACCGCAGCTGAACAAAACTCCGTCAGGCTCCATTGGTCTCCGTGCGGCCCAATTTATCAGAAACGCTCCCCGTTAAAGGGCATCTCAGACTGGGAAAATCTAGTTCAGAGTTCAGTTGTTCAAGGCCATCGCTGGTTGAAAATGAAGCCGGCAGAAAGCGGCAGGCTGGGAAATGCTAAGCGCAGCAGTCTCGCACTATTATTTTCCGCCGGGCTGTGATGTTAACCCGACATATGACCTCACTACCTGCTGGAGGGGATGAAAGATTGAACGGGCGGCACCCCGACATATTTGGCAGTTATACTCAATTATCAATATCAATATTTACATTTAATAATCAAGGTTTAAAAGAGTATTTTAATATTTTTGTGGAAACCGTGATACATCAAGTTTCTTAGATAGATAGGGTAGTGTATAGTTAAAGTATACATATATGTGTGTGTGTGTGTGTGTGTGTGTGTGTGTGTGTTTTCCACAAGTATGGAATATTCCGGGACAGAGTGAGCAATCCTGTTGCAGTCTTTCCTACAGGGACGCCGTTTCTCGGATGCCCATATGTATTTGTGGCAGCAGCAGCCTACAAACATTTCTCTGGCACTCTCCTCACCTCCCTCTCCTGCGCACTTTTTCCGATCCCGTCATTTTTCACAGCTCCTCTGAGACAGGATTTATACGCATTGCTAAGTGTGTGTGTGGATGGAACGTGCTCGTATGTGGACTGCAGGGGGCTTCCAGCTCTAATTTCTGCCGGCCGGCCCTCTGCAGCTCTCCAATTAAAGCTCACACACACCCTTCCCCCTCTACAGTAGTGATGAGGACACGTCCTCTCTCAGTGTGCAAGTACATTAAAAGAAAGGGATTTCTCCTAAATGCTACTGAGGTTGAGAAGTCTCTTATGCTCACTAAACAGCAATATTTTTAAATAATATTACAATTTAAAATAACTGTTTTCTATTATAATACATCTTATTTCTGTGACCAAAGCTGAATTTTCATCATCATTACTCCAGTCTCCAGTGTCACATGATCCTTCAATGGCATCGGGATGCAAGAATAGATCAAGTATAGTGTGTCATAGTGGACAATAACCAACCTTTTTTCTGACATTTCATCCTACCCGTCAGATTGTCTTACCTGGGCTTACTGCACATCAATATTACATCATTTTTGTCATGATAAATAACACCAAATTTCTGTTTGCATATTTTTGCATTTGTTGCAAGGGTAGGTTTAGGGTTGGGATACGTGTAGACATTAATAAAGCATAATCTGATAGGTAGCATTTTTCACTGTCGATTTTTAGGGGAGAGTGGGGTAAGATGAGCCAGCGTTTTAACTTACCCCACCACAAGGCAATGAATTTAAGTTAAATCTGAAGTATAAACTGGTGTCATTTCAATGTAATATTATGCAACTGGTTTAGTTTATCTTTATTTTCGAGTTTATTTGATAGGAATAGTGTAGAAGTACACCAAATCCTTCTCTGATACGAACCAGAGGATGTTTAACCATATATATCTTTCCACTTGTAGTCTCTAATGGCCTAACATGGTCGACATTGCAGAAAAACTACCATGTCAAGAACCTTTTGACTAAAATGTTTATTAGTTTCAGTGACATTTATTCATTCTTATTTAGTTTTTATTTAATTTTACTCAACAAACTCTCTGTTTAGTCTGTTTATGGGAAGGTTACAACTTTGATGTTCTACATATTGTTTCAGAAATGCAAACAATTAAACACTGAAATTTCAACTTCATTTGGTTGGTTTTATGTTGTTTAATTTAGCTTTAAAAAAAGATTCTGTTAGATCTTCAGTTTACACCCACCTACTGACTCGGCTCAACTTACCCCTAACCTGGGGTAAATTGAGCCAGATGAACATTTTTTTATAAGAAGCCATATTTTTAGAACCCTTTGTCATAGATGTATTCTGATCATTTAAAATGATAGGAAACATCCTGAAATTACTTTAAATACAAATGTAATTAATAATTATTATTCAAAATATTATACATTTGAGATCTCCAGTCATGCTCAGATTTTGCCAAGATGCCAAAGTCTGCAATCAAAAGTCAGATATTTCAATAATCTCTCAAATTGAGGCTATACTCATGAATCTCAGATTCATTTATAGCAGTGGTTCCCAAACTGGGGTACGTGACGTGACAAAAGGGGGTACGTGAACAAAATGAGTAGTTCATTTAATTCTACCTTAAAATAATATTAAAATCGAGCATGTATTTCTAACTGCCAAAATGTCGTAAATCTAGTACATTTAATCAGATTACCTCATCATTTGCAGTCAAAAATAACTGTATCCACACAAGCATGGCATGCAATTTGTAAAAGTGGGGAATTTAGCACTTACTCACATGAAGAACAAATACAGACAGAGATAATGGATTAATTTCAATTTAAGACTCAAACTTTCTCTGATACAAAAACATACCTTGTGTGAGTTCTTGTATTTAATGATGATAACAAGCAAGAATGCAATTGTTCCCAAATATCCACATGACTGCGAACGTGACATTATTATACAACAGGTCAAAAAATAAAACGTACATTTTAAACACAGTACTGTCATATTTACTCTATTTTGCAATGAAATAATAGTTCTAACGAAAACCACAGCAGAACTTCAACACACGTCTGTGTTTTGCGAACAATTCTGCGGCTTTGAACGAATCGTGAGAGTCAATGATTCAATGATTCATTCACAGCCACTTGCTTTGTTACTGAATGAATGACTCGATGACTCACTCATAAAAACAGTGACTTGCTGCCACCTACTGGCGGTTTTAGTTTAATATTTAAAAGTTTTACTTAATTTTACCAACATTGCATATTTCTCTATTGAACATTTTTTTATTTAAAACATTATAAAATAAATAAACTGATTTATAGGAAAAAGAAAACCGTGATCTCACATGATTCAGAAGAAATCTCAGGCCCAATTTGAGCAATAATATTTTCCTCAAGTCAAATGATTCATTGAACTGTTTATGTGATAAATATTCTCTTGTTTGACACAGATTTGGTCAAATTTTGTAAAGAAACATGTCATCAAAGTAAAACTATTACAAGCCTCTGGAAAAGGTGCAAATCGATGTGCTTGTTTGGGTCTCAAGACTGAATGTCCAAATCCAGCAAGTTTATGCAACTTTATAAACAAAGACAATAAACACATTTTTTTCCCTGGAACAAATACACACAAACTCTCTGATTGGAGAACAAGAAGCATGTGATGCTGTAATATTTCTTGAGACCCAAAAACACCCTGAAATGTTCATTTTCTCAAGCGAAACATCACATGACTATTTCCCGCTGTCCAGCGTGTGACATACAGAAATAGAGCGATTCACACTTTTGTGACAAAGGTGTTGAAAATCTAAATGGCTGTATTCTCATGCGCTCGTCCACACGCCGCAGGAAGTGGCAGGTGCAGAGGGGCATTATGGGTACGATGCATGCGGCAGCAGTGCTGGGAATTGAAACCAATTACATTAGCGGGAGTTGTGAAGTCTCGGCGAGAGCTGCCCTGTGGCCTTCCATTATTTCATCTCTGCACATGCTACAGACGCACAGAGCCGGGTTCATCTGAGAGGGATGCGGCGTGTGCTTTGGAAAGCGCTGGGCGAGACGTCTCTGGGTGCAAAAAATTTCCTTCCTTCCTTAAATCAAGATGCATTTACTTAAGAAGCAAAATGTCCTAAGATGCTAACTCTCCCCACCAGCATTTGCTAAAAAAGTTGCTAGTCAGCACCAGCATTTTTGATTATATTCACAAAACTTTCATGGCCCGCAGAATATTTTGTTTGCATGAATATGTAAACATTCAGTATATCAAAGGAAAGAACAGAGCCTCTGCTTTTAAACAAACATCAACAACAACAACAACAACAAAAAAAAAAGTATTCTAGCCTCATGCATTATTTTGTTATCAACACTTGAATGTGGGTAAGTTTCATAAAAAGTAACAAAAAGCTGAAAATATCGCATTTAGGCTGTTTGATGTTTGATGATTGTGTTATTTTACATGTGCGTCTATCACTTGTTTCTTCTTCTTCTTCGCCTGTGTTTTGATCTGGAGATTCTGCACTCTTTTAGAAGCGCCCCCTACCGTATAACAATGAAAACATGAATTGCTGGAAAATTCCATCAATGTCGGGAAAGAGTTAAGTGTGTTTTTGCTGGAGACAAATATATATATATATATATATATATATATATATATATATATATCTGGCAATGGGGTCAGAAAAATTCCTGTGAATTAAGTTTATTTTTCTAACCCCATTGGCATTTGTTTTTCTTGTTTTAAGCGTAAACTCACTCAGTTCTTCATAAAACAAGTCATTTTGCTTCTTACAGTAAATTTATCTAGATTTAGATATTTGTACTAGAAAATTAGACAAAAATGCATTTACTTTTTAGGCAGCTGATGCACTACTCAACTTTATGTTAGAGATGACATGAAATCAAAATTGACCCAATTCACTTACTCAATAAATGTTTTTGGAGTTGTGAATGATTAATTCATGTTATTAAAAAGATGTTTTATCATTTTTCATCCGATTGCATCAATCAAATCCATATGTGCATAAAATCTAGCCAAATATTCTGCTTCAGCATAAAAACAGGATGGGAATCTTTTGGCACTTCACGATTCAATCAGATTCTGATTCAGGGAGTCACAATTCCAAAACGATTCCTGAAATATCTCACAAAAAACTGATCTTCCAGTGACAGACAGATCAACTACACTGACTCAGATTCAGAGAAAATTGCAACTACAAAATACAAACTAAACCTTTTTGTTGGTACTGTAAATCATGTTACCTTTGTCATCATACAAAACCAAAACTTCTGTTTAATTTAAAGCAGTTTAAAGCTTGGTTAAAAACTGACTCAGAGTTGATTCAGAATCATTAAAGAAAGAATCAAAATGCTCCAGAAGTATTTTTTTACTATTATAGTATTTTTTAATATTTTACAAAGATGCCAAGGCAGCATTTCAAGTTTTCTTTAATTTTGCATCCACGAAATAGACATGACATCCCACTCGCTCATTACTTCCCCTCAAAGCACACTGACACTTCCTGCTCCGCTAGCAAATGGCCGGACCAGCGCAGCTTCAAGGTGAACCGACAGAGCAAACGCCTTCCCTTCCTCCTCTGCCCTTCAGGAGTCTCTCTGCCTGCCGCTCGTTCTCGCTCCGTTTGGCAGGTGATGAACACGCTGCTGCTGTTGCAGGGAGAGGCTTGAAACGCAAGGGAGAACAAAAAGAGTTGGCAAATATCATTTCTACAGCACTTGCTACGATGTGACAGAGGCCTCGTGTGTGTTTCACTTACATTTACAACATCCCGCCAAACCGGAGACTGGCCGCTGACAACTTCATGGCATTCGGGTCAGTGTAGGGCTGTGTGATTAATTGTAACTAATTTTTGATTTCGACTTCCAACAAGATAATTGAGGTTAAACGGTTATGTTCTGTCCCGCGCACCTTCCTTTCCTTCACAGCGGTGCGCTTTCGTTCCTCCCTAAGCTAAACTTAAAGGAGCAGTTTGTAAATTTTAGCGGTGAGGTTGCAAATTGCAATATAGAGAAGCTACGGTGGTCAACACAGGACAAAGATGTCGTCGTCTGAGACAGCAGAGAGTATCCAGTCAAGCAAACGCGCTCTGTAGAGCAGTTTGTCCATTTAGGGCTACTGTAGACACTAACTACCGGTGCAAAATGGCGACTTAACATGTATGGGGACCCGCGGTGTATGTAGATAGAAATGGCTCAATCGAAGGTAATCAAACATAACGGTTCATAATGTAAGGTCCTTATACACCACTGAAAACATACTTATGTATATTATATTGCATTTCTGTCAATAGATCCTCCTAAAATTTACACATTGCACCTTTAACATCTGAATCAGCCGAATAAGTGAGTTATGTCAAATACAGTCTATTGTTGCTAAACTGTTATTAAAAGCCACGAAAGAGACAATAGCTATGTTTCCATCGCACTGTTTTTATGAGCATTTTGAACTATCGCATGAGAAACGAGTGATGGAAACGCCAAATTTCGAGAAATTTTTTGACTTTGTGTGAAAAAGAGCTAATGCGAATAATGAGAGATGGAAATGCATTTGCCGAATAAATTCTGATGTAGCGAACATTAAACCCGCTTTATTTATACCTAAATGGTCAAATAGCCTATGCACAAAAATGTTGAAATGCCGTTTTAGCGAGTATCCTCGTAAACTCAGTCAGTTATGTCTTAAATGAATGTAAACAGTTGAGAAAGAAAACACGTATATTGGATCCGTCCAGCTCTTAAAGGGACAGCAGCCTAATAAATCTGCTGCAGTCACTGACATCAATCAAACAAAAGGCAAAGATAAAATCACTCACTGCTCTTGAATGAATAACTTTTGTATTTGTTATTTTACATTTGATTACTTTATTCAATTTCTGTTGTAGGCCATTCCTTATCTGAATACAATTTAATTTGTATTTTTGTTCTGTTGTATTTATTTGTCGGTTTTGGCTGTAATTTAGTTTCTTTTATTGTATTGCTGATTGTCTTCTGTAACTGTTTTGAGGACCTTTCACTTTACATTAATTCACCTAGTATTAGTTTTTCGTATCGATAATTGTGAAATTTCACTTGTACAGTATTAAAAATGACTCAAATCAAGAAATAAGACTTTGATCAAATCACCCACCAATAATCATGTTAAATAATTGTGATTTCAATATTGACCGAAATAATCGCGATTATGATTTTTTCCATAATCAAGCAGCCATAGGTCAGTGTCATCACATATAATTGCTAACAAAAGACTATAGACACAACAAAGTGTAAGAAAGTAGGGCTGGGAAATAGGGCTAATAAAATAAACACCTCAATATTTTTCTGCTTTGATGAAAATCAATATTTCATTTTAGTGTGCGTGTGTGAAATGGCTTAAAATGAAGTAAACTCAAAAAGGTTAATGCAAGGGGATAAAAACTGGCAATACTATGTTTGTGATATAAAATGACTCGTACAGAAACACATTTCGGTCATTCGCCCACCTTTACGCCGTCGCCTTATTTTGCATCAAACGTAATCAGCTGAAAATAAAGCAGCACATTGAGCGGGTTCCTCGGGAGAATAGTAGGTCAGAGACACGATCAAACGGCTGTGTTTGTCTTTGTAGTGCGGATGAGCTCGCGCTACAGCAGGTCTGAATGCCGGATCCTCCCAGGCTGCTGCATTTGAGCAGTTTTTCCACTTGATCACACTGGGAAATGTGTTGCAGAATGGTCCTGCATGCTTATTCATGCGGCTCTGCGTCTGCTCGAGGGTCTGACTAACAGCGTTTTTGGCCTCTATCACTATCTACACGCCACATGCGTTCTTACACACACATGCTAATCAAAAGCAATCAGCAAAGTCATTACATGAAGAAACGTCCATGCCAAATGTAAAAGCTCAGAATTGAATACTGGCATACTATTTAGGCCTACTGCGTACTGCACCATAGGTTCTGCATATTTCCTATTCGTTCGTATAAACTTGCAGTATAAACATTTCAAACATGCTGCGTGACCTGTTTAATACAGCAAGTGCTGTCCAGTTATCATATCAGAAGTATAGTTATTTTGCATTTTAATCCAATTTAGTGAAAAATGACTTCACTTTTGCCAGTCTGACTTAATAATGAGTCATGGGGATGTTAAATCACAGCTCTGGTTCGTTCGTCACACTGGAAATGGAAGGTCAAGTCGAGTGCATCGCCTCGAGATATACTCTTGCACACAGTGTGCTCTGGTTACTGCAGATTTGGGCAGATGAAGTAGGTCATCAGGATTTTTGATGCATACACAAAAACTGTACAGTAAGCACAATACATAAATCAGAGATAATAGTAGGCTACGGAGTATTTTTTATCATGCAATCTGAATGTTCAGTTTTGAGCTGCACACACACACACACACACACACACACACACACTCTTCATCTATCTAATGAGCTCCAGGGGGCAGCTTACATTGATTTCAATCAACAGCATTATCAGTCATATTAGATGCTGTAGCATCTGGTTGAAACACAATCAGATACAGTTCAGAAACTTCAAGACATCATGGATGATATAAATGATCCTTCTCTAAGCCTTGCCTTAAAAACATCAAGCAAACTTTTGCTTTATAGAAGTCCAGTGTGTTTGAATAGTTTTTAACACAATTTTACAGAAATTATACAAAAATATGGTAAAATGTTGCTGCCAGGGCACTTGTAATCCTGTAAATCCTGTAAACTGACTTCAATTTTGCAATCCTCCTCAATTAAAAAACTATTTTTTACTACTGTGTTTATTTGACGATCGAATTTAATTAACATTAAAAAATTTGAATTCATCCAACATTTCACCTCCTCATGGCATTTCAGCAAAGAAATTTCAGCTGCATTGTTTCCTGCTTTAAAAGGCAGGTACAACTGCATGTCAACAGCATAACTTTGATATGAAAAGCCAAATTTATTAAATATAGTATATTCCCAGTGGAATCATGTATAGAGAAAAAAGCAACGGCCCTAAAATAGAGCCCTGAGGTACCCCATAACTTACAAGAGCAGCAGAAGAACAATTATTCCCAATCTTTACAGTGAAATTTCAACCCTCCAGGCAAGAACGGAACCAACGTAAAGCCAATTTCCATTTTAAACGTCCAATAAAATATAGTTTAATACCCTAATAAGTACTATAATACAGTAGTATAATACAGTGACTTCTGAAACATGAATTTTTGGGTAGACTATGCCTTTGACAACTTCTTTAAAGAAAAACAGCAAATACAAATGTGCTGCAATGCCACATAAAAATAATAATACCCAATCAATTTTTACCACATTATGCACACATATTTTAACAAAATCTCTGGTTTATTTCTATGGGACATTCCATACGATTATCTCATCAGTGCACATTATTCCACAGAAACATTTTTTTTCCTCATCTCATCTTTCATTTGCTCAACTAGTGAAATGACTTTCCTTTTCTTATTTTTCAGTTCTTTTTTTCCCAATCGCATGCTCTCTTCTAGTTTGTAACACCAATGTTTCTTGATCGCCCTACATTTATTCTCATCAAATATCCTTTTTCACTTAGAAATGGGTCACATTATGGGAAAAAAAATGATAGTTGAAGTGTCCTAGTACATTTTGGTGGTGCAAAAACACTCAGTTCACCTTGAAGTTCTTTTTCAAAATATTGAATGCTCTATATATTGCTCAAGAGGGGAAGGAATTGGTGAAGATAGTTAAAGACTTCCCATAGAGACGGAACTCACTTTTCTGGAACTGTTTTAGACACGATACTACAATTTTTACCACCTTTTAAACAGTACACAGAAATCTCCAATTCATTCCTATGGGGGATTCTACAAAGAATATCTTAGCAACAGTAACCAAGGTGGGTGGAGCTTAGCATTAAATATCTCAAAAGCATTTGTGTTATAATGGAAGCTTGTGTTGCGCACAGCATCCTGCAGGAGAAATGAGCCAATCTGGGAGGTGAAAAACCAGAGGGAACAACCAGAATAGGAAGTTCATCCTGGTGTCAGCAGCTGAAAGATGAGAACCAGAGGGAATCTATTCAAGGTTGCCTAATATCTCCCCCCGCCAGCTCCTCAAAACGCCTCTAAGCATTCACACGCAGGTGAGCCGCGAGAACCGCAGCAAGTCTGGCCGTCTGATTCTGAGCCCATCGTGCACGGAAGGCTGTAAATACGCTGGCAAATCATAAAGCCAGCAGGTGTGTTCGCCGCTGACGGTTAATCATCCACCTGTCTCTCTGAGAGCTTCCTTTCTCGTCGCGGGAGGCTCTTCAAAACACCTTCCTCATCAAGATCCTCATAGCGCTCCGGTTACCTTACGCACACCCAGGAAACGCTCAGTCAAATCCAGAAATCAGGGTGAATGCGGCCACATACCAACCAAACAGGTGCGGAAGATGATAGCATGTTTGTCATCGAGACTTTAGATGCCGCGGGATACTCCGGTGATGGATATAATGGCGAGAGAACGATAGCCTCCCCGCAGAGATCTAATAAATAACGCAGGAATCAAATGGAGATAAGGTTTTGCAGCTCCCCAGAGGTTAAGAGCTTCTAAACGAGGTTTTAGCACAGGAGTATCGCCTCCGATAAGGGTTAAGCCCACTTCAGTGAATCTGCCGCTAAATCACGTCGGCCTGGAGTATCGTTTATTAAACCGAGAGAGGGAGAAAAATGGGAAAATATTAACTATCTCTAGCTATCCCTGCCACCTTTAACAATACTGTCAGAACATTCAATGTTTAGAAATAGTAGTAGGCAAAGAATTTCAGGCTAATTTTCATGAAGCATGGTTTGTAAAAATCACTATTTTACTTCTAAAATGAGACCGAAAAAAGGATATTTGATGATAATAAATTTATTGATTAGACCACAAAACGCTGGCGTTACAAACCAAAATACAGCATGTGATTGGAGGAAAGAAGTTGTACACTCTAAAAAAACAGTTTGCATCATTTTTTTTTTTGAGTTATGACAACCTTCATTGAATTTACGTTACACCAACAAGCTGCAACTTAATATTTTGTAGCATAAACACAAATTTTTAAGTTGATTACTCAAAACAAATGTATTTGTAAGTTGTTGGAACCAATTAATCATATCTATTTCAGTTCAAATCAACAGCTCATGCCAATTTTAGATAATAAATAAATGCTCATGCCATAGCACAACTTATTTAACATACATTTAATGAACAAGTGAGACATTACTTGTCACTGGCATTAGTGCAGTCATTGCTTATAGAGTCAGTGTAGTGTTTACCTTCATGTTTCTACTCTTCAGCTAGGGCTGCATGATTTATTGCACGCGATTTGGCAAAAGCTTTGATTATTTTATGCGCAGCTTGTCAGAGTTGTACGGCTCTGTGATCAGTAGTAAATGCTTCTCCATCTGACAGCCAGAGGGCGCTCTCGGGCAGAAACTGCAAATATGCCTTGTCATTCCAGGAAATCCTATACAATCGCTGTAGCTGAATAAACAGAGGATTGAAACGTTTTGATTGTAAATAAACACACGACTGCCATATTCTGTGTAAGAAGCCACTTCATCTGACAGAAGGATGCTCAACTGTTGTTATGAAGTGAGTTTGGAGTAAAACATATTATTAAATGTTTTCTTTTGATGGACAAGATGTTAATAAATGCTTCTCATGTCTGGAAAGATGTTTGACGCGTGTTGTTTTTTCAAATGCACATTATAAGCGATTCAAACTTTCAGATGTTTTCAGATGGATTAGCATTTGGAGCCATAATTCATTGACAAGCCACGCATAAAAAAAAAAAATTGCAGCTATGCGATTTCATAATCGCACTAAGAGAAATCGTTTAAGCGCGATTTCAATGGGTTTTTTCAAATCGTACGATTAATCGTGCAGCTCTATCTTCAGCACAATGGTAAACACAAAAACTCTTTTAAATGTCAAACATAACAGCATTAAACACTAATAGGTCTTTCCCTTCACTAAAAAACACATAAAATAACACTTAATTAAAAAAAAAAAAAACATTTATTCTCTTTATCTTTAGCATGGGAACTAGAAATCCCCTACCTAATTTCTGAAGTTATCAAGACAATTTCATTACATTACTACAACTTAATTTTTTTGAAAAAGCCAGTTAATGCAGAAATGTGAGTTTAAATTACACACAATATTAAGTTGATGCAATATTCAACAATATTCAATAACTTGCAACCATGCATTTATTTAAGTTGTGGTAACAGGTCCCTTAAATGACCTTTTAGAGTGTAAATGAAGAGGCCTTGGTGATTGTTTCAGAGGCGGAGCCAAATCTTACCGATTCCAAACTTTTAAATGATCGTGTAAGGATTGGTTGATCTCTGAATTGGCAAATACCTGGTATAAATACACTTGACTGACTTCTGACAACTTTTGTTGTTTGAAAACGAAGCTAAAACATTCAAAACAACCTCAAATCATGAATATAATTATTAACTTAGTATCGATACAGTCTTGCATCCAAAAACGGAGCAATACATTTCAAGCAAACTTTTCATTTCTGTCAGCACAGCACTAGATGGAACGAAACAAAGCTGGCTAAAAATAAAACCCATTCTGAGAGCGTCAAGGATGAGCTCCTCGCTCTATTCATCGGCAATGCCCCAGAAAGCAGCAAACTTCACCCAGGTTCTTATCTTTCAACAACTTTCATCATCTCCATATTATTCACACCTAAATTATTAAAAGAGCACACGTTAGAGAGAATTAGCGGGCCCACCGGCCTCCACAGGCCTGAATCAGCCGCCCTGACACGAAGAATAAGTACCCTGTACATCTGCCCCCCGTAATAGATAACCACAGGGCCGCAGCCTCTCTGAGTGAGTAATGGATGGGATGTTTAATCTGCTGAGGTAGTGATACCGGGAGAGCGAGCGAGCAGCGCCGTAATCCTTGTAATCCACGGTAAACAAAGTCTTCCCTTCTACGAGCGTTATCGGAGCGCTCCGACAGTGGCGCTGGGAAAATATAAAGTGCTTTTGAACATATTAGTGTAATCCAATCCGAAGCAGAGGAGCCCGAGAGGTCTTCGGCAAACTCTGAGCGAGTTTCACTTTATTGATCTCCACGGCACAGAGCCGAATATGGGATTCATCTTCAGGGACTACACAAGAACGGAAAACAGACCTAGTTTTTAAGTAAAAGACTATTACTATGAGTGTCTTAAAGCTGGAAGCTGAATTTTGGTGCTATATCTTAATACCGGAGATGCATGTAGGACAAACACTAGTTAAACAAAGGCAGGGGAAGATACAAAAACAAGATGATAAAGAAAGATAAAGGAGGTTTATGAGTGAGGATCTACTTTAACATGGTACCAAGAGCTACAAACTTTGTACTGAAGGATGGTGTTGAGATAGCAAAGACTTCAAATTACCACAAAAAAACTATTTCAACAAACCCAAATGTGACAAAATACTAAAATTCAGTATGTGCTACAGACATGAATTATTTACCAAATCAAGTGGCTTTTCAAGCGATCGGACTTATAATAGTGGACAATAAATCTGTTTACAAAGACCTCAAGCTGACTTTTTACTTTTAGTGGATGGAAAAATTGTTTTTGAAAGCTCACAAAGGCAGCATTTATTATCTAAAATACAGTAAAAACAGTGAAATATTATCATGATTTAAAATAAATGTTTTCTATGTGAATATATGTTAAAATGTAATTTATTTCTGTGATGCAAAGCAGAATTTTCAGCATCATTACTCCAGTCTTCAGTGTCACATGATCCTTCAGAAATCATTCTAATATGATGATTTGATGCTCAAGAAACATTATTATCAATGTTGAAAACAGTTTATATTTTGTGGAAACTGACTTTTTTTTTTTTTTTCAGGATTTTTGATGAATAGTAAGTTTAAAAGAACAGCATTTATTTTTATTGTATTACTGTATTACTGTTTGTTGTGGAACTGCTCTGAAAGAACAGATTAAAAGGGTTGGGGGTCATTTTGGGGTTTTTCAACCCGATCTCACAGGAACACCTAACTATTTTATGAGGTGGCGATTTCATATGATTTCGAACAATTTGATTTGTACAAAAATGTACAAATCAACCCCTAACCCCACCCTTAAACCTACCCATCACTGGGGTTTAAACAGATCATATGAAACTGTACAAATGAGATTGTACGAATCAGCCACCGATTCAGCAAAACTCATTGCCGTGAGATTGTGTTAGGTTTTTTAAGTTTTGTTTAGAGTCTAGCACCAGCTCTGAATGGCAGTAATGCAAAACCCTGTCGGAAATGTGTTGAGCCAACTCCGAAAAGAATGCGAGCAGTCAGCCAACTGTAAGCGTGACCGTGCCAAAACCTGGGCGATCCCTCCTGTCCAGAGCCCTCCGAGACCTTCGTCCATGCCAAAGCCCCACCTTAAAGGATTAGTTCACTTCAGAATGAAAATTTCCTGATAATTCACTCACCCCCATGTCATCCAAGATGTTGATGTCTTTCTTTCTTCAGTTGAAAAGAAATGAAGGTTTTTGAGGAAAACATTCCAGGATTTTTCTCCATATAGTGGACTTCACTGGGGTTCAACGGGTCCAAATGTCAGTTTCAGTGCAGCTTCAAAGAGCTCTACATGATCCCAGACGAGGAATAAGAGTCTAGAGAAACAATCTGTCGTTTTCTAAAAAATTATATACTTATTAACCCCAAATGCTCGTCTTGCACTGCTCTGTGATGCGCCACGCATTACGTAATCACGTTGGAAAGGTCATGTGTCACGTAGGCGGAAGTACTGAGCAAGTGTTTACAAAGCGAACATGCAAAGACTAGTCGAACGCCTACTTCCGCCTACGTGACACGTGACCTTTCCAATGTGATTACGTAATGCGTGTCGCATCGCAGAGTAGTGCAAGACAAGCATTTGTGGTTAGTATAATATAAAGTATATAAATAAATATAAAGTATATAACTTTATATTTTTTGTCTAGATAAGACTCTTATTCCTCGTCTGGGATCATGTAGAGCTCTTTGAAGCTGCACTGAAACTGACATTTGAACCCGTTGAACCCCAGTGAAGTCCACTATATGGAGAAAAATCCTGGAATGTTTTCCTCAAAAACCTTCATTTCTTTTCGACTGAAGAAAGAAAGACATGAACATCTTGGATGATATGGGGATGAGTGAATTATCAGGAAATTTTAATTCCTAAACCAAGATTCATTCTCAAATGACTGGATTCATTCACATACACACTGACAATTGTAATTTTGCACACCTAAACTGTTGCAGAAAAACCAAAACCAAACAGTTTGGGAACACGACTCCCTGAATCAAATCTTGATTTGCCTAAAGGTTTCCACCCCTATCAAACACTCTGATAGAGCACTACAAGACTTCACAGAAGAGTTGCAAACTTGCACTTCATGTCGTGACTGTTTCTGCGAGCGTGTTTGTAGTCGAGTGCGGCCTGTGGTGGCTTTTGATTAACTGCAGCCCCAAACAATATGCCTCTAATAGAGGAGAAAAGTGGAGACCCTAATGAGCTGAATGCCATTTGACTCCCGCCGGGGAGTGCTGAATAGTCTTCGTCTTCTATACAGAACAAAATAATCAAGTTCTTTTGTACATCACGACTTTAAGTCGCCTTGAACCGAGCAGAAACGCAGACGCCAGCGCAGGAACCTGAAGTTTGCACGATCATACACCACTCTCCAGCTGCGTATCAGGTTTTATCTTCCACGGAGGTCTTATTTACAAACCCTAAGAGGTGTTCGGCAGCTGTAGCAGTGACTCACTCGCTGAACGTCATCATCTTTTGATTCGCAAAAGACCCATTTAAGGCCCTTTAATCTAGGGAACAATACGGCGAACACAATTACAGGCACGACGTGAACTAATCAAAATCTTTTTCTTAAACAAAAGCAGAGGAATGTCATGGATTTATTATTTTCTCCTCAGAAGAACATGGGAAGGGAGGCAGGTTCCTGTGATCTGAGGATGCTTGCCCTCTAGTGGAGAAGAAGATGCAACTACGAGTTTTGGCTGGTGTTCAAAGGGCCTCTGGCAATGGCACACTCAGCATTTAGTTCATTCAAAACGCACACAAGACAGCAAAACAGCTCACGGAGTCCTAGCATCAAACGATCGGTGCCGTTTAGACCTGAAAACAAAGTAATTCAAAGCATACGCTATGCCACAATGGCCATGTCATACCAGCAAAGGCATTGAGCTCCTAGTAAAGTTATGGACTGAAAGTGCTGCATTTATCAGACCTGCATGCATGATAGGACTTTAAGGTTGAGGTGACTTTGCATTTAAGGACTTTCATTACCATAATCATCATCATAATCGCATGCATCACAAGTACAATGGAGAATAAAATGCATTAAAAAGAGAGAGAAAAACCACTGCATTTTAATGCATGAGCATGGAGTAGAGATTGTTCTTCTGCATATAACCTACAATCCAGTCCACAAATCCTCTACTTGGACTAAATGCATCATTAAAACCTCAAATATTTCAACATCAAATACTCTCAAAGCACGAATTCACCGTACAACCTTCAAGATCATGTTCATCCAGAGGTCTTCCCCTCCTGATCTACTGCCAAACTCACAATACACTCCCATAAATCTGATCTCGTGCTTACCTTCTTCCGGGGCTGCCATTTCATCATATTTGTAAAGCAAAAATGAACAGCATCAAAACATCACGATGGCAGAGAAGTGGGATTCAGGATGAGGACATAAAGTCACAGTGTCTCCGGACGGCAGATTCATGACGCTCTCCAGGCGCGCGAACGTGCGTAAAAGCGCAGAGCACTGGAGCCTCTAGTGTCCTCCTGATAATCCAACACGCGCAGTCTGGAGATTTCTGCTCGTTTGAGCTTCAACTGGTAGTTTAATGTTCGTTTAAATGCGCGATAGCGATTATTATGATCGTGTAAGCCCAGAAGGGACACTTGGCACGCTATATGCGGAGACATTCGCTCTCCATCGTGACAGCGGATGATGTGCCTCGCGCGGAAGAAAAGAGAAGAAAAACTTTCCGTTCTGATAAACGCTACACGATTGTTCGCTCCAAACAGTCCGGTTTCCTTTAAGTGTCCGGGTAACGTGCGCAAAAGCGCGAAAAGTTCTGCATAAAACGAGTGTTGATGGAAAATAATCCTCAAAAATCACAGTGGATCCAGATTCCAGAGATGATGCGTAATTCTATACATACACACACACACGCACGCGCGCGCAAAAGAAAAAAAACCCTCAAAGACGCGCAGAAAGAGACGGATCCAGTTGGAGAGAAGAAGAGGAGGAGGAGGAGGAGGAGGAGGAGTGGGAAAGAAAAACAGAAAAATCCTTGGAATTTGAGAGTTGGAAGGAGAAGGATATCCTCCGACAGCGCAGAACTGGAGCGCAGAACACTAATAACTTCCTTCCCCGCTGCTCCTCTGCGCTGAGAGAGAGAGAGAGAGAGAGAGAGAGGAGGACGGTGGAGGAGGAGAGGAGTCCGCGGGGTCATAGAGCCGCCGAATACACTCACACACACATAATCTGGATTTATAAAGCCCACTGCTGCACAAAGAGGATAAAAGTACTCAAGCACAAACCTTTACACGCTCAACCCAGAACTGTCCATTCAAGACATTGGATAAAACGTAACTTAAGAAGAAAAAAAAAAAAAAGATTTATATTTCTACAGAGAAAAGGGCTTGTAGAGCAACAAAAAGTGTTTCTATGTTCTGTAATGTTTTTAATATAGTGTAAAAATTGCAACTGTGGTTTTTAGAACTTTACTGTACAAATAGAACACTTTACAATAAGGTTCCATTTGTTAACATGAACTAAATACTTCAAAGAAGTATTCGACATTTACATATACATTATTAAAAATTATCGAAATCTGTTAATATTATTTAATGTACATGAACTAACAATGAACAGCTGTGGTTTTATTAACGCACATTAACAAAGATTAATAAATATTGCTTGATCAGTTTGTTAGTTACTGCATAAACTAATCTTAACTAATGGAACATTATTGTAAAATGTTACAGAATACATTGACGATATTATAAGAATTACTGTATGATATTGCAGTTCCTAACTTTAAATGTCAATAAATGATATAATCTAAATACAGCCATATATTTGAACTAATAAAATATATTTTAACATTGTTTCTGTAAATTGTACTGAGAATACTTCCATTGAAGGACACAAGTGTGGTTAAATATAATATAATATAATATAATATAATATAATATAATATAATATAATATAATATAATATAATATAATATAATATAATATAATATAATACTATTAATAATAAATTTATTCAATTTAAAACAATATTTTATTAAAGTACACATATTGTGAACACACATTTAAAAAATAATAAATGTTATTACTAAATATATATATAATATTTTAATATTTTAAACATTTTACAGTAACATTATATATATATATATATATATATATATATATATATATATATATTATAATAAAATAAAAATTATATATATAATTTTATTTTATTATAATATATATGTGTGTGTGTGTGTAGTATAGCAGCAGTTTCTGATCTAAAAAAAATTAAAAAAATATATATCAGAAAATGTATTGTTATAATGGTTAAATCAGTAAAAATTGTGGGTGACTAATAATAACTTTGACAATAACTTTCATGCTTATAACATCAAGAAACAAACTATAATAAATAACAGATCATTAGTTCATGTACATTCAAATACAGATACTGTAGGCCTATATGTAAATTAAAGCTGGGTGACATTTCTAATCTAAATGTACATTAGCTAATGATCTGTTAAGAATTATATAAATGTAATGATGTTTGTTAATGTCTTACTAATGAAAATTATCATAAACACCCTCAAACTAACATACAGTATATATCGGCACAGTACTGAGGTGATTAATGAACGAGGTTTATATTAAGGCATCACATTACCAAATGGCAGTGAGTGCATCAAAATGCATTAGGTACATTTACACTCAAGGTTTGTGGACTTCTTTAGCCCTAAACTCCAGCCTTGGTCCAGCGTGTGTTTATAATAACAAAATCAATTACTGCATTCCTGCTGAAAATAGCTCACTGTAATACGACACCTGTTCTGTCCATCAACGGCCATCTTTAAACATTCATCTCTCTGCTTGTTTACCTTGGTGCTTGGCTTCTTAAGAGAGATTTGGAAAAGTCCCTGTGTCTCCGCTTGGACAACTGCCCTGATCCTTGACTAATATTATTCTGAGGTCCACTTTCAAAAAGTTTAAATGCCACTGAAAGTGTTGACGGACAGGAAGAGGGCAGAACCGCGTCTCTCCTGGCAATTCCTGCATTTGCACACAAAACACATTGTTTCTCCCAACAGCAAGAACATTACACATTTCTGCACAGAATACACACTCAAAACACCTGCTCACAGTTGACTTAGAAACAAGCTCCCCGTGTCAAATAAAGGACAAGACAGACACTGCTGCGGATAATACGACTAGTGAGACAAAGATATAACAACATTACAGGTTTGAACTGATATAAATGACCTCCATCAGTGTCAGCTCAGAATAAAAGCACAGATGTTGGGCTTCAGCGGCAGTTTAAGGGCACAGATTTGACATTGTTAACCAACAATGAAGATAAACTACAGGCGGCATTATTTATTCATGCATCAGCAATAAAACCTTATTAAAAGCACATTTCATCAGAACAGCAGCTGTCAAATGCCATGATATCAGAGTAATATCAGGTCACTTTCCAATAAAAGAGCTGCTGTGTGATGAAATACCAAGACAACCTGTAAACATCTAAACAGCCACTGGGCAACATTACATCTAAAATCACAGCCAGCTATGCTACTGACATAAAAGTCATTTTGTAATGGATTATAAAGTTCACGGTAAACCTTAACACTCAAAATAATTAATTGGTTTGAGTAGCTTAAACAAATTAGTTCAGTCAAATTAACTTTTATGAGTATTTAACACTTTTTTTTTTCTTTCGAGTTCACTGAACTGACATATTTTAAGTAAACTGAACTGTTTCATTGTTTTGAGTTTTATGAACTCATTTCTTTTAATTTAGATGAACTTAAGTTTAATTAAAACTGGGCTGGGATTTCTATTTCCCAGAATGCTTGAAAGGGAGAGTAAATGTTAAAAATTAAGTGTTATATAATGTTTTTTGTGCAATATTAATGTTAAGGGGGAGTTTTGCCAACTTATTCGGGTTTACACTGTTTGATAATGGCCTTTATTAGGAGCTACAGCATTTAATAAGCACTAGATTGTGCTAGAGTCCTCAAATGCTAAAATATCCCCAACTTTGTTAGTGCTTGGTTCAGTTATATGCATACTAGTCTCGCGTAGCCAGACCTTCAAACTGACAGCAGAAGGTCTGGACTCTATCGCAGCTTTCATTGGTCAAGGACCGGCCAAGAGGACGTCTGACCGACATGTAAAGCAGCCAATCACGTCATGTTTAGAGGTTTGAAATTGTAAAGTCGATGGGCCTACAATAACAGACTGGCCTCTGGCACACTGTTAAAGAACGCAACACACACGTCTCCTGGAAATCCTGGAGAATTCAACCAATCAGATGACACCTTCGAAACTCCCTTATTTTGTGTTGCTTATGCATCAGACATTCAGCATGAAGTCTGAGGCTGAGATTATACGCATCCTAACAAGTCTTACAAAGGAGTTTAAATGGCTGCCGCATGTGTGTGATCGTGAAGTCTGCGAGACCGTAGGGTGTCCCGTTTGTCATTTTAGGTTTCAGAAGAGTGCTCGCTAGCTCCCCCTTTGCAGTGGATATGTGCTTTCGATGCACAGACTTCTACCCAACAGTCAAAGTGACATCACGTCACGAAAGTTTGGACTCAAAGAATGAAAGTGTTTAGGGTGCCATTTGGGACAGGGCCGAAATTACCCAAAACACTCTAACAACCAACCAAAACTCCCAAGCAACGTGTTAGTATGTTTAGCACAGGTAGGCCCCCCTTAAAGGGGACCTATAATGCCCCTTTTACATTCTGGTGTCTCCAGAATGTGTCTGTGAAGTTTCAGCTCAAAATCCCCCACAGATCATTTATTATAGCTTGTCAAATTTGCCCCTATTTGGGCGTGAGTGTGTATGTCCCTTTAAATGCAAATGAGCTGCTGCTCCCGCCCCCTTTCCAGAAGAGGGCGGAGCTTTAACAGCTCAACAACAACAAAGCTGGAGAATCTCACGCAGCCAAAATGAGGACTGTCAGTAACGGTGTTCAGCCTTACATTGTTCAAACCGGAGTCGACACTGATGGAGAGACTCAGGAACAAGTTACAACTTTTAGGATGTTTCTGAATGGTTAGTGGATAAATGTATGTAGTTGATTCAACTCATCGACTAGCATGTGTCGTCATGTTAATCTTTTGTGCAAATCCAGCGTTGAATTGACCCTCGTTTGTGAAGCAGTTCGGCGTAAAATGACGGCATGACAACAACACTCTACTACAACAACTCTTCCTCTTCTCTAAAGCAGCCCAACATGGCCCCGCCCCCTTTGTTGTGTGTTCTCGGGGGCGGGGTTTATGTAAATTTTAGGGTTAGTTGATGTCACCAACCCGGGAAGAAGCTCGTTTGTTGCAGTCCTTAAAAAGAGAATTCTTTAAATCACAATCTCCATCTCTGATTGTGTTCATCTGAAAAAAGATAGTCATATATACCTAGGATGGCTTGAGGGTGAGAAAATCATAGGATAATTTTCATTTTGGGGTGAACTAACCCTTTAAGGCCTGACCTGCTCTGTCGTGTGCTTACAAGCACAACAGTGTGACAGGAAACACAGATGGGTGAAAATGTCCAAACCTGCAGATGATTCTCTGAACTCCAGCTGTGGTCTGCTTTTCCCATCAGAGCATCAAATATTGGCTTTTTGAAAGCACTTCTAGTGATTTAGCAGAAACATTCAGCATCTGTATGTTTTTCTGTGTCACACACCCCCTACCTTTATCATTCTACTGAAAGGACTGGCTGACGGAGAAATGAAAGGCTGGATATAGGAAAAGTGCATTACAGAGATACGGGCGAGTGGCAGACATGGGTGTATAACTGTGTGCTCGTGTAAGAGAGATTACCAACACTCTGACCTACACTTATACAGACTCATGCGATGGTTTGAATGCCATTTTCTTTCCTGTGTTGATGCATTTTCTATGTCAAATATCGAAGGGCTTGTCTTTTTAGATAGCCTTTAAAAAGTATACAGTCTTTGTAAAGCAAATGACTTTAATGCACATCACAATTCCAACTCTTGAAATAAGTTTTATGGGAGGAATGTCCTTATTTTAGAAAGCATGTAATTGGACAAAAAATAATACAAGATTAGTCACTGAAAAAAAGAGTTTATTTTGTCAACATTTAGCAGTAGACACAACCTTAAAGCTAACAGTCATGAACTAAAAGCCAGAAAACTCCAATTCTGATTGCATGTCATTTTTAATAAAGCACAAATTGCATTCGCATTTCTTTGGGTACGATTTCGAAATAATGCGCAGAATCAACTCAATGTTATTTGCTGAAAATCCCTTTAGGTTTGTTTTCACCCAAATGAATCACAGAACTGTTTAAAGGAACTTGGTAAACAAGAATATTCAAGCGTATTGTGAAGATTCCGAGACCTTGGGAAGCACCGTGCATGTGTGTGTGTGTGTGTGTGTGTGTGTGTGTGTATGCGACAGAGTGACGAGGCCGTGGGCTATAATGAGAGCTGCTAATTAATGTTGTGAGGCGTATCTCACAGCCACAGCAGCTCTATCTTCAGACAGCAGCTCGACTCTCTCGCTCGCTGATGGGAGGAGGAGGAGGGGGCGTGAAACAGACACCTCGGCTCTCCAAACACAAAAGATGCAACAAGCCTTTCTAAGACCCAACAGCTGCTCCACCTTTACTCTCAGCCCTACTAATGGCTCTCAATTGAACTCTCCTGCTCTGATGAAGATGTATTGAGTTCTTAGGTGCCCTGGAGATCCAGTCTAATTCCCAGTAGGAAGGTGTGGGTCAGATGGGTCACATTTTGCTGTAAGCCGTGCGTGAGGGACAGTTGGAGGTCAGGAGGACACATCCCAGATCTGGCTTTTCATTGTTAGACCTGGGCAACCCTTGAGAAAGTGGGGTCTACATGCACACGACCCTCAAAAATCTTCAGTGATTCCATAGTACCTTGGGTTCAGAAAACAACCATGGTTCTAAAAAATGAATGAAGTTACATTATAGGTGTTTTAGAGCAGCATATTGGTTTCTGAGTTCTGTAAAGTCTAAAAATGATTCTGTAGTCTACAATATTGGTTTCTGGGTTCTGCAAAAGTCTAAGCGTTGTTCTGTAATGTCTAAAATATTGGTTTCTGGGTCTATAAAGTCTAAAATATTGGTCTCTGGGTCTGTAAAGTCTAAAATATTGGTCTCTGGGTCTGTAAAGTCTAAAATATTGGTCTCTGGGTCTGTAAAATCTACAATTTTGGTCTCTGGGTTCTGTGAAGTCTAAAATATTGGTCTCTGGGTCTGTAAACTCTAAAATATTGGTCTCTGGATTCTGTGAAGTCTAAAATATTGGTCTCTGGGTCTGTAAACTTTAAAATTTTGGTCTCTGGATTCTGTAAAGTCTAAAATATTGGTTTCTGGATTCTGTAAAGTCTAAATATTGTTCTGTAAAGTCTAAAATATTGGTCTCTGGGTCTGTAAAGTCTAAAATATTGGTCTCTGGGTCTGTAAACTCTAAAATATTGGTCTCTGGGTCTGTAAAGTCTAAAATATTGGTCTCTGGGTCTGTAAACTCTAAAATATTGGTCTCTGGATTCTGTAAAGTCTAAAATATTGGTTTCTGGATTCTGTAAAGTCTAAATATTGTTCTGTAAAGTCTAAAATATTGGTCTCTGGATTCTGTAAAGTCTAAAATATTGGTCTCTGGGTCTGTAAAATCTACAATTTTGGTCTCTGGGTCTGTAAAATCTACAATTTTGGTCTCTGGGTCTGTAAAATCTACAATTTTGGTCTCTGGGTCTGTAAACTCTAAAATATTGGTCTCTGGATTCTGTAAAGTCTAAAATATTGGTTTCTGGATTCTGTAAAGTCTAAATATTGTTCTGTAAAGTCTAAAATATTGGTCTCTGGATTCTGTAAAGTCTAAAATATTGGTCTCTGGGTCTGTAAAATCTACAATTTTGGTCTCTGGGTCTGTAAAATCTACAATTTTGGTCTCTGGGTCTGTAAAATCTACAATTTTGGTCTCTGGGTCTGTAAACTCTAAAATATTGGTCTCTGGATTCTGTAAAGTCTAAAATATTGGTTTCTGGATTCTGTAAAGTCTAAATATTGTTCTGTAAAGTCTAAAATATTGGTCTCTGGATTCTGTAAAGTCTAAAATATTGGTCTCTGGGTCTGTAAAATCTACAATTTTGGTCTCTGGGTCTGTAAAATCTACAATTTTGGTCTCTGGGTCTGTAAACTCTAAAATATTGGTCTCTGGATTCTGTAAAGTCTAAAATTTTGGTCTCTGGGTCTGTAAAATCTACAATTTTGGTCTCTGGGTCTGTAAACTTTAAAATATTGGTCTCTAGGTTCAGTAAAGTCTAAACATTGTTCTGTAACATTTAAAATATTTGTCTCTGGGTCTGTAAAGTCTAAAATATTGGTTTGTTAAAAATATTAAAAATACATGATTAAAAATACATACTGAGTGACTGAAACAGTCTTTGTCATCGAATAAACTTGTTTGTTCACATTGAGGTCACAGTATGAATGCTCTTGTTTCCTTTCATTTATTTTCAAGATCTGAGGTGAATTATCCAATGTTGCTTTCAGTATGTCTATAAAGGTCACAAAAAAAAAATCCAAACTCACATTTTTAACACTTTTAACATTAAATAAAGCACATAATCACCTGAGATTATCATTGTCATATTGTATGTTGTTGTTCCAGCCACGATGTTGTATGAAATAGAAACAGTTCCTAAAATAAATGTAAATGTAAATCATATGACCATCACAACTGGTTAGGATTAAAACTCTGATTAACATGGAAAAGATACCTTTTATTGCATGTTGTGGCATTACTTCACATCTTGTTAGGAGGACATTATTTTAAATATGAAAGCTACTTTATTTGTCTTTCTTGCAGCTTGGGCACACTACTAAACATCTGCTTTTGTGTTTCACAAAAGAAAGAAACTAACACTGGCTTAAAAACAACATGACAGAATTTTCCTTTCAAAAGGTTCTCGTATGACATCAGACTGTAAAATCCTCTAATTGGAGGCTTTATTTTTAAGAGCGTGCTCAATCAAGCAAAGATACAGACCGGTGGGAACAGATCCCTGAGGAGAAACGCTCTCTTAGAGCACCATCAAACTGTCGGGCAGTATTAGATATGCTAACCTTACGGACAGATTATTTGCCTCTGCCACAGGCCACTCAAATGACCCCGAGGGCAATTAGATTGAGAATAGAATTACCTTCGGTTCTCCAGGTCTTTTACTCTCACAATGCAACTGCTAATTCAATCAGTTCAAGGATGCATTCTGGTTTGTCGCCCTGGCTAAGTTTAGCCGGCTGAGGTCTATAAACACTGCGGCGAGCTCAAACTGACCGTGTGAGACTCTAGGGCCTCCTGGAGCGCTGCCACCATTGTGTAGCACCATCAGGCCATAAAAACAGCCTTCGATCGGGTCGATCTGATTGTACTATTGTTGTTTTTAGCGGATGCATGAGTTTGTGTTGACTTGAATAGTTCAATATAGAGCAAACAAATCAGGTTTATTCTTGAAAAGTAAAACACAGACTTCCCAGTCAATATCTTTTCCAGAATATGCATAATTTTGCATTTATGTTGCGGTGCCTCAATGCGACACAACCCTCGTTTAAAATTCAACAGTTTAATCAATAATTCATATATTGTCAAACACACTGCGCAGCTCTGACAAATGTCGAGGATTTTCCCATCACCCCTGTTTACGGCTGAGTCCCACGGGTGCCACTGTTGTTACGATACCAAATGAATATCTGCCATTAAAACGAGCCGACGCCATTAGAGAAAATGAGGCTGATGAGACGGATGTTGTAAACCGAGCACCTCCACCTCTCAGAAAAAACACTGAAGCAACGTGCTTTACATCTCACTCCAGCTGCAATTCACATTCTGTTAATGACCAATATTTGTCTTTCTTATATATAGAGAGAGACTTAATTAGTTGTATTAGATACCTAAGGCAAGCATGACTATTACTATTGGAAATATTAAACCTCTTACCATACATATTAAACTTTGGTAAATATATTGTCCAGTGTTTTGTAGTGGAGAGTTGTGCTAGTACATTTCTAAGTGACCAGATAAACAATTATCTGAAAAACAGCTGAAAAAAGGACATACATTGAAGGAGGCACTTAAGCCATACCTAGAGACCAGAATATCAGAAAGACTTGGGCTAGCAATCAGAACACCTTAGCACCCTCATAGCAACTGCTAAAATGGCTCGGAATACTTTTGCAACCACATAGCAACACCCTAGCAACTGCTGAAAATGGCTGAGAAAACCATAATACCTGTTCAAAATGGGTCAGAACACCTTTGCAACCAAATAGCAATGGCTGAAAATGGCTCAGAACACCATAACAGTCTTCACCTGCTGGAAATGGCTCAGAACACCCTAGCAACTCCTGCAAACGGTCCAGAACACGTTAGCAACCACATAGCAACACCCTAGCAACTACTAAAAATGCCTCAGAACACTGTAGCAACTACCTACCAACTTCTATAAATGGTTCAAACACAATAGTAACTGCTAAAATGCTCAGAATACCCTAGCAACAACATAGCAAAACACTAACAATAGTTAAAAATGTCCTTAGCAAACACTTAGCAACACCCTAGCAATGGCTGAAAATGGCTTGGAAAACCATAACAGTCTTCACCTGATGGAAATGGCTCAGAACACCCTAGCAACTCCTAAAAATGGTCCAGAACATCTAAGCAACCACATAGCAATGCCCTAGCAACTACTAAAAGTGCCTCAGAACACCCTAGCAACCACCTACCAACTTCTATTAATGGCTCAAACACAATAGCAACTGCTAAAATGCTCAGAACATCCTAGCAACTACATAGCAAAACACTAACGACAGCTAAAAATGTCCTTAGCAAATACTTAGCAACACCCTAGCAACTGTTGAAAATGGCTGAGAAAACCATAACACCTGTTCAAAATGGGTCAGAACATATTTGCAACCAAATACCAACACCCTAGCAATGGCTGAAAATATCTCAGAAACCATAACAGTCTTCACCTGCTGGAAATGACTCAGAACACCCTAGCAACTCCTGAAAATAGTCCTGAACATCTCAACCACATAGCAACACCCTAGCAACTACTAAAAATGCCTCAGAACACCCTAGCAACCACCTACCAACTTCTGTAAGTGGCTCAAACACAAAAGCGACTGCTAAAATGCTCAGAACACCCTAGCAAAATGCTAACAACTGCTAAAAATGTACTTAGCAACACCCTAGCAATTTCTAAAAATGTCTCAGAACACCCTAACAACCACCCAGCAACACCCTAGCAAAGAAATTGTTCCCAGAAATGACCTTTGCAACCACATAGCAATCATCAAGAACATCGTACCAATCACACATCAATACACTAAATAAGACTCAGAATCCATTAACAACGTCATAGCAATGCCTTGGAAACCACCTACAATGGGTTTGCTTTGTGGCAGCAAGTATAGTACATGCAGAAAAAAATCTAAAATCTTTGTATGTACTTCTAACGGCTATTCCCAATTACTATAATGAGCATAGAGCTGTTTATCTACAAAGGGATGCTATTTATATAAAAATACTTTATACAAAAACACAGGGCCCTTTAAAGCTGTGTTTAATAATTCATCTGCACTGGATATCGACGTAACGGAGTTCAACATGCTGTTTAAATCAACACGGCTGTTAAAGAGCAGTCGGGTTTCATCTGAACCCAGATCAATAATAACACAGCACAGCGGAGCCACAAACGCACTCTGAAGATGCAAACAAAGAGAAACAGAGGGTTTGTGTGGTCCCCTGGTGTTGGCAGAGATAACAGCATTTTCAGCTTTGAGTGTGTGTGTGTGTGTGTGTGTGTGTGTGTGTGTGTGTGTGTGTGTGTGTGTGTATGTTTATGGTTCTGAATGTGTGTTTGTCTGTGAAGTGTTTGGGCTAATGTGGCAGTTAGTCCAAAAAGCGAAATAAATATCCCATGTTCTCACCATCTAACACTTTAAAATGAAGAAGATATTTTTAGATTTGCCACATAACAAATGCTGAGATTCACTACTGTTCAAAAGTTTGTGGTCGGTAAGACTTCTGCTCACCAAGGCTGTATTTATGTCATCAAAAATACAGTAAAAACAGCAATATTGTGTAATAATATTACAATTAAAAAAACTAGATTAAAAAAAGTTCAAGACAAACTTTGACGCTGACTTGAGAAAGCCTGAACAGAAAGTATGAAAAGCTTCAGTTTTCAGTTTGAAGTAGTTTGAAGATTTAAAGCTTAAAGTTTGAAGGTTTTGAAGGCAATACAGTCAAACAAAAAAGGTAGATGAATTGAGTTAGCATGAATTAGCATGTTTTAGCATGTTGCTAGCATGTCCTAAGGTAGTTGCTAGGCTTTGCTAGTGGTAGATACTTGGTGGATAAAGCGTAAAGGTGCCCTAGAATTAAAAATTGAATTTATCTTGGCATAGTTGAATAACAAGAGTTCAGTACATGGAAAAGACATACGTTGAGTTTCAAACTCCAGTGCTTCCTCCTTCTTATATAAATCTCATTTGTTTAAAAGACCTCCGGAAAACAGGCGAATCTCAACATAACACTGACTGTTACGTAACAGTCGGGATCATTAATATGTACGCCCCCAATATTTGCATATGCCAGCTCATGTTCAAGGCATTAGACAAGGGCAGCCAGTATTAACGTCTGGATCTGTGCACAGCTGAATCATCAGACTAGGTAAGCAAGCAAGAACAATAGCGAAAAATGGCAGATGGAGTGATAATATCTGACATGATCCATGATTACATGATATTTTTAGTGATATTTGTGAATTGTCTTTCTAAATGTTTTGTTAGCATGTTGCTAATGTACTGTTAAATGTGGTTAAAGTTACCATCATTTCTTACTGTATTCATGGAGACGAGCCGTCACTATTTTCATTTTTAAACACTTGCAGTCTGTATAATTCATAAACACAACTTCATTATTTATAAATCTCTCCAACAGTGTGTATTGTTAGCTTTAGGCCGTTAGCCACGGAGCACTATCAAACTCATTCAGAATCAAATGTAAACATCCAAATAAATACTATACTCACATGATCCGACGAATGCATGCAGTATGCATGACGAACATCTTGTAAAGATCCATTTGAGGGTTATATTAGCTGTGTGAACTTTGTAAATGCACTGTATTATAGTCGAGAGCTCATGGGGCAGGGAGCGCACGATTTAAAGGGGCCGCAGCCTGAATCGGTGCATAGTTAATGATGCCCCAAAGTAGGCAGTTAAAAAAATTATTTAAAAAAAATCTATGGGGTATTTTGAGCTGAAACTTCACAGACACATTCAGGGGACACCTTAGACTTATATTACATCTTGTAAAAACTGGTTCTAGGGCACCTTTAAGGTATTGTATAAATGTTTTGACCCCCTCAATGAAAGCCTATGGACTTTTCATTGTTTTGATCGTCTGTTTAACAAAAATTGTAAGTCGTATCAGTTACAAAAAATAGCATAACGAGTCTGAAGGTCTGACACGAGTTTGGTGGTTCTAGCTTGAAAGCCTTGGGAGGATTTGAAAATTTTAGTCTCAGAAGAAAAATAGCTATAAGTTTACATAGCACAACAGTTGGCTTTCTCAAGCCAACATAACCGTTTCTGATATATTTTAAGATGTAATTTATTCCTGTGATCAAAGCTGAATGTTCAGCATCATTACTCCAGACTTCAGTGTCACATGATCCTTCAGAAATCTTTAGAGTGAATCTAAGCACTCAATACGTCAAAGAGAAACTACAAGGGTCAAATTCCAGTGCTAGCATCAAGGTTAGCATTGGACGAATCACTCATGGCTCTCATTTATAATCAGAGGTGCGTGTGAGGGAGGGTATGTACGATTTATCACCACTACACTGAGATTACGGCACACGTGACGCCCTTAGACATGCCTCTACTAACAAACCCTCCGCGGCATGAGCGATCAGCCATGAGGGGAAGACTTGAATTCATTACAGCCCCTCACACACCTGGTGCTCACGCGGCACTTAATGTAAAACCTGTAAGTTTCACCGCTGGATGTGTGAAAGTCACTTGACAGCTTCTTTTGGAGAAAATGAAGTGGTGGGCATTTGGCAAGCTGCAGATTTATTTATGGCGACGCAGGTTATGTGTACATTTTTAAAAACAAAGCTTACAATTAGAACCAACCAAGCTTTTACAGTTCCTCAAAGGTTCATGCATGTCAAAGGCTACAGTATTTTGGTGCAAATTCATCTGTCATTCAGTAACATGGCTAATACTAAGACAATATTTATTCCAGCATTTGTTTCAAGTGGTAAATCACACTTTGTTCATGCTGTTGTTCATGCATTTGCATGCTAATATTAATCCAATATCATTCAGTGTGTACATGCACAACAAAACACAGATCAGCTTATGCAAAAAATAAATAAAAGGTTTACATGAGACTTTTCATGCTGCACAAGCTGATAAATGCGTTTACAAGCAGTGAAATCAGGCTGATTAGGTTTGATTAAACCATTTATGACCTTTATCTGATAAATCAACACCGTTTAAAATATTTACATGACCTTATACGCTGTCAGGGGTGTTAAGCAAATCCAGTCTGAGATTGTGCATGCAAACACACTCGAACTTCTGCACGATAAACAATTTTGGTGTTGTGCTAAATAAAGTGAAATCTGGCGGTTTGCTGAACCGCTGAAGGTAGTTTATCTGCATTGTGCTCTTGCCCTCCTAATTTTGCATCTCTGGCCGACCATGCTCTTATCTTTATTATTCCTGCTGACCCTCCTGTCGCTCTGTAAGACAAATGAAAGGTTAGAAAGACCCGAAAACTTCTCCAGCCGTAAATAAGCCTGAACTGAAGCGTTTCCGCCCCTCTTTTGTCTTTGAACTTCAGCGATGTTCTGTGTCAGAGAGACTCCCTTTTCTCATTCGAGTGCACTTTCATGCAGTCGCTCGTGTCTTTTCGCCGCATGTGCGTGGGGAGCAAGGCCGTAATGGGCTTAAAGCAGGCTTGAGGTTAGTATCAAAGTCTTGAACCTGATAATAAGTAAAATCCCCCTTTTGTGGCAGTGGGAAAAAGCGGCTTCTCTGAGCTAACAAGCATGAAATGTTTCGGCTCTCTCTGGCAGCTCTATTTGTCACGCCTGTTCATGTGATTGCAGCACACCAACTTTTCCTGCTATTCTTTTCCTGCTATTTATTTATTTTTTTACTCTCTTTCTGTGGCAGAGGTCATTGTGACTTTCAGAATGAGAAATCATAGTTTCGCACACCACGGCAGATTATAAACGTCTGCCCACTGGTCATTCTAATGATGCTAGAAAATGAAGCACTCCGGTCAGACATGCAAGAAACAAATAGTCAGATTATGCATGAAAAACACCCTTAAAGGGGACCTATTATGCAAAATTCCCTTTTGCATGGTGTTTGGCTATAAATGTGTGTTGGCAGTGTGTGTACACAACCACCCTATAATGATAAAAATCCCCAAAAATGTAAGATACATTTTTTTTTTTAATCCCCATAAATCATAAGCAGTGTCTCAGAACAAGCTGTTTCCAGATTCCTGGCAGTGTGACGTCACATTGGCCACAGGCCCCGCCCACGAATGTTGACAGACACTGACGTTTTAACATAGAACCGCCCTGAGCGAGTTCACAGCCAGTTTACACAGTCCGCCATTGCTGCACTGACGAGAATGTCTCCCAAGCGTTTTAGGTGTTCTGTAGCTGGATGGATTAATCCACATAGCTCTCTTCATTTACTCCCGAAATCTGAGCCGCTGAAGACGAGGTACATTCATTTTGTTTTCGAAGAAAATGCTCCCTCAACTCTACTGAAATTCATTTGTCTGCGCGAATCATTTCACACCGGACTTTGTGAACCAATGTCAATACAAAGGGACAATACAAAACATACAGTCTCCAGATTGATACTAGATACAGCAGTAATGAAGGTGAGAGCACTTTATTACAGTTCATCAGAGTTGATTTACGGATATAAAGTTTACCAGTTTATTAAGCACCACCCGAAAAGGCATAAGGTCTTTATATATTTGTTTGCTGTTAGTTGTAACGAGTGTTTCTGTGGATTCCGCTGTGTATGTTGATGATAATGCAAGGGAGAGAGAGAGTTTATGGATAATATTTTAATGCACAAATGCACTGTGTTTTATTAAGCTCTTACAGTGATTTTCTAGAGCGAAGACAGATGCTTCACATTTTGTGTAAAGTACAATAAACGTTATAAATCTCATCGGTAAACTGGCTTGTACTAATATATTCAAATATAATATAATATATTCAAATAATATAGTGGATAAAAACAATACGACGATATAAGTTATAACCGTAATTGAACTAAACTATACCTGTTCTATCTCCATGCAGCATATATTCACAGTTTCTGTCATTATAGTGCGTCCTGACTGAATCCTGACACCGGAGAATCAGCTCTTGAAGCTCCGCCCTCTTAGGCCGAGCGCAGCAGCTCATTTGCATTTAAAGGGCACACACTGAAATGGCGTGTTGCTCAGCCCTAAAAAGTGGCAATTTTAACATGCTATAAAAAATTATCTGTGGGTTATTTTGAGTTAAAACTTCACATACACACTCTGGGGACATCAGAGACTTATTTTACATCTTGTAAAAGGGGGCATAATAGGTCCCCTTTAAGGTTTTGCAACAAAAATTTTAAGCTTGACAACAAGTATTTTTGTCTTTTTTCCAGTTAAAAAAATCTAAACATCCATTAAATAAGACAAAGAGCTAATTTGAAAATATACAAAAACATGTTTTAAGAAAATATATCTTGAATTAAGTTTATTTTTGAAAAAACAAAAAACAAAACTGAAAATACCAGTGGGGTAAGAAAAAAGAAATGAAGTATTTAAAATAAAAATACTGACTCATATATACATACATAAATATATGCAGTATATATATATATATATAATGTTATTGAGATTTGGGTGTGTATATATAGCCTATATAGAGGCACATTGGAATCATCAATGCTACGCAAAGAGAAAATTGTGTTTATTTGAATTTTCAAAACATTCAGTTTTTGAACATTCAGAGTCCTTTTGATTAAGAAATTGTGACCTGATATCATAATTAGTAATTAGCCCCATATATATATATATATATATATATATATATATATATATATATATATATATATATATATACACACACACACACACACACACACACACACAGGTGCTGATCATATAATTAGAATATCGTGAAAAAGTTCATTTTTTTATTGTAAATTATTTTTAAAAATGAAACTTTCATATATTCTAGATTCCCTACATGTAAAGTAAAACATTTCAAAAGTTTTTTTTTATTTTTTAATTTTGATGATTAGAGCGTACAGCTCATGAAAGTCCAAAATCCAGTATCCAGTAAAGTTCAAGTTCTTTAAAGTATGTTCATTTGTGCACTCTCCAATACTTGGTCGGCAGCACATATTACAGCAAATTACTTGCTCCTAGCACAAATTACAGCATCAGTGAAGTGTGGCATGGAAGTGATCAGCCTGTGGCACTGCTGAGGCACTATTGATCCGTCAGATCATCTGTATATTGTTGGATCGACTGTTTCTCATCTTTCTCTTGAAAATATCCCATAGATTCAGGGGTCAGGCATGTTGGCTGGCCAATAAAACACAGTAATATCATGGTCAGCAAACCACTTGGAAGTGGTTTTTGCACTGTGGGCAGGTGTTAAAGTCCTGCTGGAAAAGGAAATCAGCATCTCCATAAAGCTTGTCAGCAGATGGAAGCATAAAGTGCTCCAAAATCTTCTGGAAGATGGCTGCATTGACTTTGCACTTGATAAAACACAATGGACCAACACCAGCAGATGTCACGGCCCCCCAAATCATTACTGACTTCAGAAACTTCACACTAGACTTCAAGCAGCTTGGATTCTGTGCCTCTCCAGTCTTCCTTCAGACTCTGGTACCATGATTTCAACATGAAATGCAAAATTTACTTTTATCTGAAAAGAAGACTTTCGACCACTGTTCACTGTCCAGTTCTTTTTCTCCTTAGCCCAGGTAAGATGCTTCTGACGCTGTTTCTGTTTCAGAAGTGGCTTGGTAGTCCTTTTCCTGAAGATGTCTGAGTGTGGTGGCTCTTGATGCGCTGACTCCGGCTTCATTTGACTCATTGTGAAGCTCTCCCAAGTGTTTGAATCGGCTTTACTTAACAGTATTCTCAAGCTTGTGGTCATCCCTGTTGCTTGTGCACCTTTGCCTACCCAATTTCTTCCTTCTAGTCAACTTTGCATTTAATATGCTTTGATACATCACTCTGTAAACAGCCACCACATTCAGTTATGACCATCTGTGACTTACTCTCTTTGTAGAGGGTGTCAATGATTGTCTCCTGGACCATTGCCAAGTCAGCAGTCTTCCCCATTAGTGTGGTTTCAAAGAACAAGAGATACCCGGAATTTATACTGTAGGGATGGTCATTTAATGAAACTCAAATGTAAATATTCTAATATTTTGAGATACTGGATTTTGGACTTTCATTAGCTGTACGCTCTAATCAACAAATTAAAAAAAAAAAAAACTTTTGAAATGTTTTGAAAATGAAAGTTTCATTTTTAAAAATAATTTACAATAAAAAAAATGAACTTTTTCACGATATTCTAATTATATGACCAGCACCTGTATATATATATATATTAGCCCCCCCATATATATATATATATAATAATTATGATACTAATGGGGCTAATTATGATATCAGGTCACAATTTGTTAATCAAAAGGACTCATTAAAATAATCAACTGAATGTTTTGAAAATTCAAATAAACACAATTTTCCCTTTGCGTAGCATTGATGATTCCAATGTGCCTCTAAAAACTAATTACTCCAACACGCCCATTCTCATCAGACTGCATAATGGAAAATGTATTTACTGATTCTTTCCATTTGTCTAAAAGTTTAAGGACTTTAATTTGCTGCTTTAACTAAAACAGTTGCACAAGTAGAACGGAATGATTGGGGGCCTGCAGACCACACAAGGACATTTATTAAACAAACAGCCCTGCCGCCGCAGCCAAGCGAGGAAACCAACACATCTAGCTCCATAATCTAATTGCTTTCCCACTCTCCACCAAAACAGGCGTATTACAACCGACGAGAGCATTGATCAGGTGGAGGAAGTTATTGCGCGCCGGTCTAGCGGGAGCCTTTAGCGGGCGTAGCTTTGTGCATATTTCATGACGATGTGAAAACTATAGAAAGGAGGACTTCCTGACAGAAACTTCTGCAGGAGATTCACAATGAATTCAAGCTGAAATGAAGGTGACCTCGTTACCAGAGTCTACCATTCAGCTATATAAACCATCCAAAGCCATTCTGCACAGAAATAGATGGCTGGTTTATGTAATGTGGTTTTGATCCATATGTAAAATAGAATATATACTGTATATATATATATATATATATATATATATATATATATATATATATATATATATATATATATATATATACATACACACAAATGTGTTCTGAAGATGAACGAAGGTCTGATGGGTGTGGAACGACATGAGGGTGAGAAATTAATGACAGAATTTTCATTTTTGGGTGAACTAATCCTTTAATTATTAATTCTGTTGCTCTAAGATGTGAACTACACCATTTTGAAATCAGCTGAGCTGCAGTTACCCTACTGAAAAATATGGTTAAGTTATTAGCATCACTACTTTTACTTCAACAGTTTGGCCTCTATGACACGCTGCACCCCGCTACGCCTGTTACTTCACCTATCCCCTCCGATCAGCTCTAACCAGAGGCTCCCGCAGAGGTCAGGATGAAGGGACAGACCTCCAGGCGACAGTCGGACACGGTGAAGCTCCTCTGCCCGCATCCTGCCCGGCTCCTGCTGGAGGGAAGTACTGGTACAGGAGACACGGACACTTTTATTGGAGCTGTCAGAGCATGAACAAACGGCCTGGTCAGAACAGGCCGAGCATGACAGCTACCGGGCCCAAAACACGACATCCAGAGATCTAGACGGTGCGAGCAGGTTCCAGGAGACACGAGAGTCCTGCATGAACGCTCATCAGTGTTAGTGTTAGTTTATTAGGAACTATGACAGTCGAATAGTAAGACAGCGCTGATGTAAGTGATGAGAAATCAAACGCCAAAACAGACTGTCGCAACTCACACGCCTTCAGACTTCTACCTCACTGGAAAATGTACCATCAGAAGTTCATCTAAAATGATTAAAGTTTTGTTTTTCCTCCAGAACTTCATGTGGAGACACAAATGTGGAATATTCCTGACATTAAGCCACCAAAACAGGATAGTTTTCTGTGACAGCTTCACCGAGACAAAGAGACTCGTATATGCACTGCTTGTCAGAAATATGCAAATAAATCAACCAAAAATATAATAGAAAAAGTTGTGTGTGTTATCATATATATATATATATATATATATATATGTGTATATATATATATATATATATATATATATATATATATATATATATATATATTAGGGCTGTCAATCGATTAAAAAATTTTATCTAATTAATTACATACTCTGTGATTAATTAATCTAAATTAATCGCATACATAATTTTTGCTGTGAAAGTATTATATATTTCAATTCAAATGAATCAGTGCAGGGTTGGTCTTCGGTGGTGACAGACATGGTCATCCACACAAACAAAAAAAAGTGCCCTACCCACGTGATCTGCGAGCCCGATACTGACAATAAAGTACCCGTCACTGTAATTCTTTCTTGCCCTCTTTGCAAAAAAAAAAAAAAAAAAAAAAAATGTATTTTATTAACTAATAATTTAATTTTCTACCATATACAATTGAATGCACCTAGCTAACAACAACTTGCTTTGTTCTGGTTTCACCTCACTCCAGTATAAACTAACTGATTTTATAGGTAGGCCTAATTTACTACACATTGTCATTTAAATAACCTGAAAATATTTTGGATTATTAAGGCTAATTTTACTAGCCACTCTTGCTAAATGGGGTAAGCACACTTATGTTCTCATTTCAGAGTTGTTCGAGTAAATGATTCATTATAGACTGTGTGGACAGATCAGTTGTTGTCATGATTCATTAAAATGAATCTGTTCAAATGAGTCATTATGTCGCGAATTGGACATTAGCGGACGTTGACGCGTTGTGTGCGAATCGCGACTGTTATTAGGATATCGCAAAAGATTTGTCAACACAGAAAACACTTCACCACTGGATAGGATTTTCTTTTTGTTTACTGAAAGTGTGGTTTATGTCAGCTGCACGTGCAGGGCGCCTGTCAGAGAAGATGAGGTGACTTTCTTTTGAGCACTATTCACACCCAGCGGTTATTCAGGAAAAACATTCTCCGAATGCACCTCGTGAAACATGGATTCGGTCTTACGAACTTTAGGCATTGTGTCAGTTGATTTAGATTATTATGTGTGAGGTAGAGAGAGTGCAAAGACGGTGCTTACTTTGAAGAAGAAGAGAGCTCGTGCGCACGAGAACGGCTCCAGGTTCAAAGGTCAATACGGAATGGATTAATCTTTTTTTTTTTTCAGATTTTACATTTATATATTCATGAGTTACATATAATTTCTTCCTGTTTGGCCCCCATAACTAATATAAATAGTATTTTAAATACATGCATAGACATATATACATACACACATACAGTACATATATATAATATTGTTATTTATATATACTTACAATTACAATTTCTACACCTAGAGGAGTATTTAGGATGAATGTTTTGCACTTTTACAGTAAATATCCTACTAATAAACTACATAATCAAGCTTAAGAAATAGGTGATGAACAAAAGCATTTACCTAAATATTTAATTTCACAAAAGATATTTTTGTTTTTCCTCCAAAACTTCATGTGGAATATTCCTGACATAACGCCACCAAAACGATACAACTTATGAACGCGTAAAAAATTCACAATTCATGCAATAATCAGGTTCAGACAAAAGCTACTTTTGGACCCTGAATGATCAATATTAGAGACTCATTTCATACCAACACAAGAGTATAACTTTACAATGAACCAGTTGGCTCGAGTGATGAGTCACAAGTCATCTCGATTTACCAAGACTGAAAAATGAGCCTGCGGGTGAGAACCACCCCGTGCCTCTCGTGTGTGTGTGTGTGTGTGTGAGAAAGAGCGCAGCTTAATCTAGCGTTATGATCAAAGCCCCTCCTTTGCGCTTCTGTTGTAGGAAACTCTCATGAGATTTGAAAGATTAATGTTGGCATCAATCAGTCAGTTTAAAGGAATCTCTTTATCAGGTCTAAACTAAGCCACGGCACATGTCGACTCCTTGGAGAACAAAGTGAATGTCATCGAATCTGGTGAGATTTACAGAAGTGTGAATCTAAAAAATAATAGCCACTGCGAGTTCTGTAAAGGTGGCGTTCTGTCAGCGTATCCCAGGCATCATCTTCATGTTGTTTCTGTTCCTGTCAGGAATCACATTCAGGCTTTTCGCTCTCGTGTAGCACATTTCACGCCCTGCTCTTCACCGGCACACCAATCATCAATCACACCACGGCTCCGCCCACTCGCCGGGCCTGGCAGCCAATCACAGTCAGAGGCCGCCCGTCATGCCCGCTCGTCTAGGTGACATGTTCATTTTGATCAACTCACAGCCACGACTGCGGCCAAAACTCTCAGTGGAAAGTGAACGAGACGAGAGATGTGCTGAACAAACCTGAGCAGAGTTCACTGAACACACGCTGCAAATGATCAGAGCGGACAGGAGGAGAGTTCGGGCTTTATTATTGTTTTACTGCAAACCACACAAATTACTGATTAACAAGACAATGATTCATATGACTCATATGACCACAAATGACTCATATGATTAACTATTATTACTGGTGAGTAATTGTGAGTACCAGTACCAGACTTGATTAACTCATTAAAAAGAATCAGTTCAAAAGAGTCATTATTTATGAATCAGACTACTCTGGTCCATACAGTATGTCTGTCGTTCAGTGTTAAAGAAAATGTCCAGCTATAAAAAAAAGAAAAAAGCATTATGTGGAATCCACAACCAGATTTCCCATCATTCCTGCCGATAGCGTTGAGTTCCTGCAGTGATGTTGTGTCTTGGCAAACACAGGCTGATGTAACGGCAGTGTAAAGCATTGTGTAGGAACCCAAAAGCATGGATGAAAGCAGAATTTGGAAAGGCGGATGAGGCGGGAGAGAAAACGGCCCTCCCTTGCTTCTCCACACAATGCAGCCAACTTCCTGTTCCCCCACAGGAAGTGAGCTGGAACCGAAATCCCCCCGGGGAACAGCAGTTGTGAATGCAGCCATCAGCATCGGTCCATTCAGCGTCTCAAGGCTGTTTCATTACACAGACATATGTACACTTACACACAAACGCACTCATCCTTAGAAAACACACACAGATGATGTGCGTACACACACACACACACACACACACACACAGATGATGTGCGTACACACACACACACACACACACACACACACACACACACAGGAGCATGGCTGGCCACACTGCATGCTAATAAAACACGACAGCTTTGATGAATTTATGAAGCTGCGTTTGCACTGTAAGATCGAGCAGATGCTGCTGACCCTGCTGAAAAATGACACAATTTCCAGCACATGTTTTACAGCCGAACTTCTCTTACGACATACACAAGATTCACTTTGGAGAAGTGAAATCTACTGGACGATTCATTTGCAAACTAATTGGACACAGTGAACTGATGATGCCATGTTCGCCTGGAAAGTATGAGTTTCATGATCTGCGTTCAAGTGATTTTGGATGGAAATAGACTTTCCCTCTTTTTCACAGCATGACAAAGCTTTTTAGAGCCAGCGCAACAAAATGAAAAACAAAAGATGTGCTTTGGGTGTAATGCATTTTTTTTTTTTTTATCGAACCAAACTTGCCAAGTGTGAACACACCCTTAATCGCAGCATTTTGTTGTTTTCACTGTCCAAGTCATGTCAGAGTGATTATATTTAATAGTGTGAACGCTGCCATTCGACAAAACATTTCTCATCATTTTTTTCCATGCATCATGAGAATTGTAAGATGATAATACTGCCTTTATGTCCTTTTTGATATGTTGAGTAATTTGATTGGAATAAAATGTATGCTTTGGGGTTTTCATGTTTCTTTCACTCTCTTAAGTTCTCAACAAAAACTGGATGCTTTTCTAGCGCTAATGCAGTGAAATGAAGAGTGAAGGACGTGCTTTAGCTGTGCAAACGATGCTTTGCATACTATCTAAAAACACATATTAACAACAAACATATTAATAAATGTTAATTTCCAACATATTTTGGGTTCATATTAAGCAAGCAATACAGTCATTTTTAAACAATAGTTGGGTTAAATAAAACTACCCAGCAGGTTGGGCAAACATTTAACCCAACCCAAACAACCCAAACGCTGGATTTGTCCATTTTCAACCCAACTTGGGTTGTTTTTAACCCAGCATTTTTTAGAGTGTACGCAAAGCATCAGTTGCACAGCTAAAGCACGTCCTTCACTCTTCATTTCACTGCATTAGCGCTAGAAAAGCATCCAGTTTTTGTTGAGAACTTAAGAAAGTGAAAGAAACATGAAAACCCCAAAGCATACATTTTATTCCAATCAAATTACTCAACATATCAAAAAGGACATAAAGGCAGTATTATCATCTTACAATTCTCATGATGCATGGAAAAAAATGATGAGAAATGTTTTGTTGAATGGCAGCGTTCACACTATTAAATACTGTATAATCACTATGACATGACTTGGACAGTGAAAACAACAAAATGCTGTGATTAAGGGTGTGTTCACACTTGGCAGGTTTGGTTCGATTAAAACGAACTCTGGTGTGATTGCTCTGTTATTGCGGTTCATTTGATTAAGTCTGAATGCTGCCATCCAAACCCTTGGTGCACACAAAAATATATATACATGCACACAGCGAGCGCATTTAGTCCACACTCAAAAATGCTGGGTTAAAAACAACCCAAGCAATTGGGTTGTTTTATCCCAGCATTTGGGTTGTTTTAACCCAGCGATTGAGTTGTTTTAACCCAGCAATTGGGTTCTTGTAACCCAGCGGTTGGGTTGTTTTATCCCAGCGGTTGGGTTGTATTATCCCAGTGGTTGGGTTATTGTAACCCAGCAATTGGGTTGTTGTAACCCAGCGGTTGGGTTGTTTTATCCCCGCGGTTGGGTTGTTTTATCCCAGCGGTTGGGTTATTGTAACCCAGCAATTGGGTTGTCGTAACCCAGCGATTGGGTTGTTTTAACCCAGCAATTGGGTTCTTGTAACCCGGCGGTTGGGTTGTTTTATCCCCACGGTTGGGTTGTTTTATCCCAGCGGTTGGGTTGTTGTAACCCAGCAATTGGGTTGTTGTAACCCAGCAATTGGGTTGTTGTAACCCAGCGGTTGGGTTGTTTTATCCCAGCAGTTAGGTTAAATGTTTGCCCAACCTGCTGAGTAGTTTTATTTAGCTCAACTATTGTTTAAAAATTACAGTATTACTTGCTTAAAATGAACCCAAAATATGTTGGAAATTAACATTTATTAATATGTTTAATAAATAATAATTAAATAAACATTTATTAAATTGCTTATTAATAAATGTTCACCTTTTGATTATTATTGTTGCCTCTAGTAATTATGTGTCTGATTTTTAATTTCCAACCTATTTTGGGTTCATTTTAAGCCAGCCATACAGTCATTTTTAAACAATAGTTGGGTTAAATAAAACTACCCAGCATGTTGGGCAAACATTTAACCCAACCGCTGGGTTAAAACAACCCAATCGCTTTTTAACCCAGCATGTGTATAATTTTCTTTTTTGGTCCGGACCAAAAGAACCAAGAGAACCGAAATCATGTGTGAACACACTCTAAGTTGTGCAATTATCCCTCTGTACCTTTGATATGTTGTTCTCTTCTCAACAGCGCTACCTCCCATCCACACCTCAAATCCCTGGATCAGACTCCTGACAGAGAAACACAAGGGGAGAATCTGCTGGACTGGATCTGAGTCTCCAGGCTAAAGAAGACCAGCGAGAGGCACTTTGAAGCATTTTAATGACAGCCTCCCGTCTCCATTATTCAGAGAAAATAAGTGACAGCCAGTCCTCTCAGAAAGCTATATTACACATTTGATAGTCCGACAGAAGCCCACACCTGTCACCCAGAGGCAATATGTCTGCTACATCACCACTTCATATGAGTTAGATAGTATTATACTGATCTTCTTCCTCATGCATGCTCCTCGTGGCTCTAGAGAGCCGGCTGACAGATCAGGGGCGTATTTGAAGGCGAGATCTCACAGAGAGAGCTGTAAAAAAAATGGTTGCATCTATTATACCTGTTCTCATTCTTCCAATGCATTGAGATTCCCTCGCATTCAAACAGCTGCGGCACACGTCCTTGAGCTCTAGTAAAACTGTGAATGTAGTGCATTGCGAAATAAACACTCGACAAATGGATTACAGAGTGTGTTCGCAGACGCACGCGCAAAACAATTCTTGCGACGCTCCTTTGACTCGGGTCAGGTAAACCGCAGCGCTATGAATAACAACAGCCATGCTTTCCATCCCTGTGCCGCCGTGGCAAACGTGGGGAACGAGAGGAAACTAATCTCATCCCTGTGCCAGGCACGGCTCACGGCGGTTGGGTCTCATGCGGGCGATGCCAATTCCACACCCTGCCAGGATGCATCAGCCTGCAAGTCATGCCAGAGAAGAGAAGAGGTAGAGGGAAAGAGAAAGACTGTTTGGAATTACATACTACTATAAAGTATGTACACTGTGCACAGTATAGTCCATGTGTATGGAATAATCCAGATGACCTTTTAACATTTGCGAAAATGTGCAGTATACAATAAAGCATTTCTTTCCAGCCATGCAATATTCTACCAATATCACCATTTACCGTTTGTATCACTCCGCTTGGAGCATTTCTCACGGCAAGTGTCATGGCCACCATAATTTAACAAATACTACTGTTGTTGTGTCATGGAATGTAGTTTTAGGCAAGAATGTAGTTATTCAGACCTCAAATATGTGACTTATATATAAACATGGCACCTATTTGACAATATGTTTAGAAGTTTTTGGAGACGAGAGCTCCAGGCCGTCAGCGGCCGTTCAGTGCTCGTGTACCCGCTGAGAACAGCTTCATCTGGGTCAGTCCTTCAGGAATTTGCTGCTGGCTCTTATGTAGATAGTGGTTAAACATGAGGCATAATTTGTTTTGGGTATATCAAGTGGGCAATCTTTAGTCTTATTAATCTATAACTTGTTCCAGAGCTAACAGATTTGGCTGAATAGATTTATGCGTCGTGTTGCTCACGTGACCAGATCCGGCCAATACTGAGCTGCCGTTCGGACGTAAACACTGAAGCACTGCAATGAAAATAGCTTACCAGTATGACAGGGGACAGACAAATTTGTTGAATAAATTAAGGTTGAACCACTGTCCCGTCTGTCCAACTGTCCCGTCGGCGTTTTTAACGAGGTCTTTAATACAACCTTAGTCGTAACAAAGCACTGTTCGCCAGAGGAGAACTGCCCCCCCGACTAAGCCTGGTTTCTCCCAAGGTTTTTTTCTCCATTTTAACACCTATTTGACACTTGTTTGCCACCTGTTTGCCACCTGATGTCACCTGTTGGAGTTTGGGTTCCTGTCGCCTTTGACTTGCTTAGCTGGGGACACTTGACATTTGACTTGACATTTGATATTCAACAGTGCTTTGATCTGCCTGCATTGACACTATTCTTTAAGAGCTGCTGTGCAGCCAAAATAAATGTACCAGTTATCAATGTAAAGCTGCTTTGACACAATCTACATTGTAAAAAGCGCTATATAAATAAAGGTTGACTTGACTTTAATACCTTTCTGGACCTCAAAAGGTGCAATGACGTTGCTGCCTATGAGTGGATCAAATACCCTCGGATTTCATCAAAACATCTCAATTTGTGTCCGAAGACAAACAAAGGTCTTACGGGTTTGGGAAAACATGAGGGTGAGTACTTAATGACAGAAATTTCATTTTTGGGTGAACTAACCCTTTAACTGAAATCCTGTCCCATAACTAGAGCGCTGCTTTTGTACTTTTGTTTATTTTCTATTGTGCAAACTTATACTGGCTAATAATGTTCAATAAATAATATTTTATATAAATAACATGCCATATTTGGTATTAAGAAAGAGTCCGTTAGTGATTGTGATTTCAACTTCGTTAGTTACATTATTTCACCAATAGATGGCAACAAAAACTGTCTTTATGAGTAAGTCAGAAGCAAAGACTTTTTAATTGAAAGGGACTGAAACAAGGATGATGTTTTTACTTTAAACTACACCTTATAAGACGCAACTGACAAATGCATTGACTAGTGCTGTCATGGGAAATCCCCTTAATGTTAAAAGGACCTCAGCAGACATTCAAACTGATTTTGTGATTATGCATATAAGATTGACCTGAAGAATATCAGCTGGATGCAGGTAATACACTTGTTCTGTCACAATACTCTACATAATACAATAAGCTTCAATGAAGCGACTCAACGTTCCTTCGTTACTAGTTATAAAGTGACATTTTATAATTAGTAATGGAGGCTTGAGCTCAACTGTTAAACTGTCAACTTGAGATTTGAATCCATGGTGGAAGGAAGTAGTTCTGCACAAAAGAGGGTTTTGAAGACACTATGTGGTTGTTTCTTATTAATTTACACACTTGTGACGTTGAACTGTTGTATAAACGCAATATCACACTTGTAGCCGTGCGATATGGCTCTATATCAGCACGGATGTGATTGCCTACGGCCAAATCACAGCCGTGCTGATATAGAGCGATATTGCATGGCTACAAGTGTGATATTGTGATCATACTACTGTTTAAAACATTGCTTTGTTTTGTTATATTGTAAGGCTATTTTTGAAAAGAGAAATTAGTTTGACTGTACTGCTCAGTAACTTGAAAAATACTCTTAAAAACCAACATGAAATTGAATTGTGATAAGATCATGGATCACGATCTTGCCTTAACAAAATAGTGATATAATATTTTTGCTATATCGCCAACCCCTACACAGTATACAGTATATGCAGTGTAGTATGCAGTAAGCAGTACACTAGTATTCCATTCTGAACGCAGCCAAGCAGAGAAGAGAGAGTCAAATCTCATAAGATGGTTAGAAGAAAACAGAATCCAGCTAGTCTGAAAATCATCTTTCATGTTTTTCTTGCATCAGCCTCCATGAGCTTCAACTACCCAGACTGCGGCCAGCACGCTTCCCACACACACGCTCACACCGAGACGCAAACGCAATCAAGGTGAAAGCGCTGCAGTTAAACTGATACATTGAGCTAAGGCTGTTATCCTCTCTCTCTCGGGCTGTTTTAATCGCCGCCCGTTGACTGTGGTAAATGGCTCACAGTGGATATCGCATCTACACCATTGTGTGTTAATTGGACAGAGAGGTTTGCCCAGTGGCACAGACCTTTATAGATGGACTTTGTGGATGGATATTTGCCTTTCCAGCCGTGGCACATTCTGCCAGTATTGATCTCCAGCGTTCAGTTTTAATTGGACGGAACCGCCCAGAGAGAAACCACCTTGACCAATGAGAACGAGACCTCGTTTGGGCAGGTGAATTCCCGCCGCCAGTATTGATCTTGTGTCCATTTGGCCTGTGAAACGCTGCTCTTAATGGCCGTTTCTAACCTCATTTCTGAGAATATGATTGCAAAAACTCTGGCATCATCTGCTCATCTTTATCTAAATTATTTTCATGAGTGATACAAACTGTAAAATTGAAAATATTTAGAAGAAAAACACCATATTGAGTGCTGTCCGATTCGTGAACGAGTTGATTCTTTTCAATGAACCTGTTCACAAATCGCACTGAACGATTCATTCATGAATTGGACCGATCCAGAAATTGAGCAAAGGTTAATTATTTGTGTTCACTAAGTAAAAAAACATTCAAGCACATAAAATCCCTTAGTAATGCATAACAATGCTCAGATAACCTCTTTGAGAGAAGAGGAAAACAGCTCAGACTTACAGCCGCTCTGTGACCTGACAGATTTCAAAGCGCTGACCTCTGACCTGAAGAGAAACACTGAAGCACCTGTCCTACAGCTGTAGAGTTCGTGGGCCAGACGGATGGATTATTGAAGTGTCTGTGTTCAATCATTCTGTCCGACTGGGTGAAGAATCAAGTAGATGAGTGATTCTTCAGTGAGAGGCTCTTTTGACCACTTGAAAAATAAATCTTCTTCAAAATATGTTTCATCTGTGTTAAAAAACTTCACTCTGTGAATAAAGATCAGACCAACCTTCAACAGGATTTTTATATTGATTTTTCTCTTTTTAAAGAAAAAGCCTTTACGCAACAAGTGAAACTAGAACTGCTAGAAATGTTTAGAAATGTTATGATTTTTTTTATTTAGCAGATTTATTAGTTGTAATTTATTATATATTATATGATTATATATCATTATGTTATATATTAGTTGACATTTGTTAGTTGTCATATTATATAATCACATAATCACAAAAATAATAGCAACTAAGATAAAAGTTTGTTTATATGTGTGTGTGTATATATATTGTACACACATATATAAACAAAAACTTTTACGTTAGATGCGATTAATCACAATTAATCAATTTGACAGCTCTAATTCATATATATATATATATATATATATATATAAATAAAATGTAGAAAAAGGTAAAATATATATAAATATAAAAATATATTACATATATAAATTATTATCTCAGTTCAGAATTAAAAATAAAAATAAAAAATAAATATATTCACACACACATAAATAAATTAGTGCTGTCAAATTGATTAATTGCGATTAATCGTATCTAACATAAACGTTTTTGTTTATATATGTAAACACACACACACACATATATACATATATATATACACATACATATATATATATATATATATATATATATATATATATATATATATACATATATACATATACACATACACACACACACACACACATATATATATATATATATATATATATAAACACAAACCTAATATAAATACGTTAAAATAAGTAAATATGTTTAACATGCAAAAGAAAAATGTTTTGTAAATATATAAATTTATTATAGAGGGGAAAATTAAAAACTCTAGGATAAACTCAAAATTCAGAAATCCTGGCAAATGTAACACTTCAACACTTAAAAGTTAAGTAGTACTATTTAAAGAGATACAATCAGACATTTAAAGCTATTATAATTCTTTAAAACTGCAATGACTGTTTTTTAAAGCATTACTTCTTAAAAACTAATGCTGACTGAAGAATCGCCCGTGAGTGACGTGTCACATCACGACTGGATCCGAGCAGCTTTGTCACTTTGAAGGCGTTTGGGTCTGAACTCTGAAGGTCGGATATTAAACTGTTAAAAGTGTGTAAAAGAAAAACAAAGCGCTTTATTAAAGCCATGCTTCCAGCTGCTTCCTCACACTTTGATGTATGGACGAGGTGACGCTGACGTGCCTTCAGTGCAAAGTGCTCAAAAACGTTTAACGATGCATGAAATAAAAAAGCTGCGAAGAATTTTTTTTTCGAACTGAACCTGATAAGACATATCACATTACAGGAAGGAAAACTATTACATCTCCATGGCAACAGGCAGGCACGTTGCCCTCGGGCTCCGTGACGAGAACGGGGTGAGAAAGAGATAGTGTTGTTTTTATCACAGCGAGATTCCTGATTTCACTTTGAATTCCATTCGAGAGAGGAGAGGACAGAACGGACGGAGTGCATGTGCAATCCATCCTTCCTGACATGTTATCGTCTGCTTCATTCAGTAAATTCTCTTGACCGGGGTCAACTATTTGGATCCTGCTTCAGTATGTAGACTTGAGCATTTTTAACTAGATAATCTTTATTACAACAGAAACAAAACAACTGATGTTACATTACACACGGTTTATATGGGTTTCTATATGTGTGTAACACTGTCATCCCATACAGAGAAATTATCTGCTAACCTAGTTTCTGACAAAACATAATAGTTAATGTAGTTATTATTTCCACTGTAAAATTAAAAAATTTTTATAATGAATTTTAAATTTTATTATTGAAAACTAATACTGAAAATGTCAAAATAAATAAAATAAATATTTATTAACAATATATATTTATTTTTTATAAATTTGCTTTATATATATTATATATATATATATATATATATATATATATATATATATATATATATATATATATATATATATATATATATATAACAGATAAATAATAGATGCCTAAAAAATACAGACATAAATATTATTAATATTATTAATTAATATTATTTATTTATTGAAATAAAAAACTATAAATGCATGCATAAATAATTAATACATTTGTTTTAAATAAATAAACATATAAATTAATGAATAAATAATAATTATTAATAATAATTATTTTCACTGTAAAATAACAAGATTTTTTATGATGAATTGTATGAGATTTAATTGAATCCTTTTTTAATATGAGCATAAACCAATAACCAAAAAATACAACAAAACTAATAATAAAAATATCAAAATAAAAAATAAAAAATTTCTTAACAATATATTATATATATTTATATATTTAATAGATGTCTAAATAAAAAATATATGCATACTTTTAAATATTAAATTTTATTTATAAATTCCTTTTCATTTATTTATTCAAATAAAAATGAACTATAAATAAATGCATGTATAAATCATTTATAAATGTTTTTAAATAAAAAATATAAATAAATTAATAAATAAATAATAATAAATAATAGATATGTACAAAAATAAACTGATATATAAGTACATATTTATTTATTTAAATAAAATCAGATGTATAAAAACTGATTTATAAATAATACATAAATAATTATATAAAATTTAACTACATTTAAATAAAAATGTATAAATCATTTATAAATCTGTTTTTATTTATTTAAATAACAGAGTTATAAATAAATATAAAAAATAAATAAATACATTTTTTATTTTTTATAAATAGTTCAGATAAAAACATATAATTAATTAATTAATTAATTAATTAATTAAAACTATTTTTAGTTATTAATTAATTAATTAATATTGACATATGCAAAAGTTGCCGTCACTAGGCTAAGTTGCCAGAATGTTGTTATAAAGCATATTCTGAGCAGGTTAAAGTACGTTTCTGTGCTGGTTGCTAGGTAGTTACTAGGAGGTTGGCTCGAGTCCCTTCCTTAATGCAAGTCTGTGAGATTTTTTTATTTTCATCCAGCAGGTGAAAATTGATTCTTTAATAAAGTAACAGCACACTTCTCTTCAACAAGCACTGCAGGACGAAGCACACACTGAACTTTAACAGTTAGTGACGTTAGCCTCAGGCTGCTGTAAACCATCTGCTCATGAACACCAGAGTTTGGTGTCTCTAATTTCTACTGCAAACTCTAGCAACAGTGTTTACAAGATGCTCAGGTGTGCCAGTAATCAATAAACAACTCTGGCATTGTGGAGCTGGCAGAGAATCCATCCACAGAGACAAAGACAGAAGTAGAGAGAATGTGAGAGATCTTTCTATCCTCTGGAGATTGTCTGCTGGCCTTTAGAGCAGCGTGATTGTTTACATCAGTATCAAAATCAATGTAGTTATGTTTACACAATAGCATTTGGCACTAAAAGTTGAGTTGGCGAGTAAAGCGCATTCGTAGTCGAGGCTGCCAAACAGAGCCGATGTTCCCGCTGTTGTGCTCATATTAATAGTCTTATTGGTTCAGCTGGGCAGAATATTAACAGCGAAAACTAAATCTGCTGCAGTCGGAAACAAAAAAGCAAATGCTGTGTTGGCGAACTACCATACAACATATACTATTTTTGTTGTATGTATTCTATGAATGCTGCAAATATTCACCAAATATAACCCTTATTTTGTAGGGCTGCAACATTATATGATACTGATACCTCGGTTTTGAAGTTGTGTTCGGTAAGTTTTCAGTACAGCAGGGGAAAAAACAAACCATGTTTTTAAATAGTGGTTAACAGAACAAACTATGCTTAATATAAAGCACGTCTCATGTTTAAGACTTGGATCATGCACTTATCCGGTATCAGCTCACTCTGTGCTCTTCCTTATTTTTATATTATATTTTAAATTATATTTTATATTATATTTTTATATTATATTATATTATCAAAGTATATTGATTAAGGCTGTCAATAGATTACAAGTTTTAGCAAATGATGACAAAATGAACTTGTTAAACAAGAGAATTGGTGTATGCTTAATTTCACTATAAGTGCACGATTAATCGCTCAAAAGGGTGCAATTAATCGCACAAAAAGGAGCGACTAATCGCGATTAATCATACAAAGGATGCGACTAATGGGGATTAATTATAGAAAAAGGGTGCAACTAATCGCGATTAATCACACAAAAGGGTGCGATTAATCAAACAAAGGGGTGCGACTAATCACGATTAATCATACAAAAGGTTGTGACTAAGCGCGATTAATCATACAAAAGGGTGCAACTAATCACGATTAATCATACAAAAGGGTGCGACTAATCACGATTAATCATACAGAAGGGTGCAACTAATCGCGATTAATCATATAAAAGGGTGCGACTAATCGCAATTAATCATACAAAAGGGTGCAACTAATCGCGATTAATCATATAAAAGGGTGCGACTAATCGCGATTAATCATACAAAAGGGTGCGACTAATCTCAATTAATCATACAAAAGGGTGCTACTAATCGCGATTAATCATACAAAAGGGTGCAACTAATCGAGATTAATCATACAAAAGGGTGCGACTAATCACAATTAATACAAAATGAATGCAACTAATAGCGATTAATCATACAAAAAGGGTGTGCCTAATCACGATTAATCTATAAAAGGAGGCGACTAATTATACAAAGCGTGCAACTAAATCACGATTAATCATACAAATGGGTGCAACTTATCGCGATTAATCATTAAAAAAAATAGGTGAGACTAATCGCAATTAATCATACAAAAAGGGTGCGATTAATCACGATTAATTGCGTACTTCTCGTGAAATTAAGCATACATTTATCATTTACCATTTATCTTGTTTAACACATTCACTTTGTCATCATTTGCTATATCCAGCAAAGTAAACCATCATATTGAATGGTGATTCTCACAAAAAGCTTTTTTTTCTCAAGCTTTTCTCAAGGTAAATTTAGGTGTCTTTCCAAAAAGGACACATGGAGACTCCAAAAGGACACCAAATGATATAAGGAGTCCATATGATTCATAAATTTATGCGCACCAAACCACCCATAAAAAACATTACAGAAAAAAGTTTGTTTACATTTTAGAGAAGTCAAGTTGCGATACCAAACAGGACCACATGGAGATGCCAAAAAAAAACTAAACCGTCCAATAATAACCACCTTGACTTTGACTGCATATACTAGAGTACACAAATCCATTCAGAATTACTAAAACAAAACATTACCCTGAATGTGTGTGGAAACAATGTACTGAAATCAGTGCGTCGAGAGCACACATGCATGGTTAGTTTGCACATCAATATAACGGACTCACTCGTGCTCACTGTACGACTCCTGTACATCTCTGCAATCGTCTTTACTTTGATTGCAATCCTCATCCATCAAAACTTTACTAGAGAGACACTGGTTTGCTTTATCAAGCCAAGAAACGTAGTTTACGTATCATCTGGCTATACAGCGGTGGGACGTTCAGTCTTTATTTCACACAGCACGATGCGCGAGGCCTTACACTCTTCAGGAATTATCACAGAATATGACAGAGCTTGTGTTTTAAAGTGAAACACACACTGGAATGAATAATTCACTGAAAACACAATGTGAGTCTCTCTGCCATCTCTGATTATTTAATCAGCTTTGTTTTCTTTACATTAGCGCTGTTTTGGACTTATTGTTTGAATGAATTGACTTACTGGATCATTGTAGAACTATAAGATAAATTGAGAACCTTTTTTGTTTCAAATAGAGACCACAATTTTCTCCCACGATTCTGAACAGAAAAACTGAACAAAATAACATGTAATTTATTAGAGGTTCTGACAAAATGTTAATTGCTGCAGTTATGAATTATTTAAAAAAAAATCTGTTTGAATGAATGATTCAATGACTCAGTCATAAATATTCCACTTCTTTGAGTTCTTATATTACTGGATGAATCAGCATTTTTGAACAAATCATTTGAATGAATGATTCAATGACAAATACATTTTCTAACAGTCACTTGTCACCAAAAGCATGATGATATAATTAATACAATCGTTATTTGAAGCACCAAATTACTTTCAAAAGGTGATTTGCTCGATTTTGAGCACTACCATAGACATCAGTGTTTATATCTGAACTATAAACTTTTTATCCCAGGGCTTCTGTGATCATTTAAATATTTATAACAGACACAACCATACTGTAATGTTAAAAAGACTGTTTGTGAAGCTGTTTCATGCTCTCTCAGTGCGAACACAAATTTGAATGTTCCGGTGTGATTTTGTCAAAGGTTTAATAGACACAGATGAATCGTTGTCATTCAGGAACGAGATCGCATGGGTGTTTGAATCGAGATCAAGATCTTTTAATGATTAATTGTGCAGCTCTAGATCACTGGACTGAAAACTTAGTGGCTTAAAATGATCTGATCGCAAACAGAGAAGCAAAATCAGGATAGAATAGAAATTTCCGCCTACCAGGGTTACAGGTGCTTGTGCCATTGTAGATGCTCAGTGATAAACTCACAACTTCTAAGATCATCTAACTGCATGATGTAAATTACATTAATGATGCAATTTTGTGTGCTTCAGTAAAGTATTTGCGCTAAATTATTTTAACGCGTTAAGAATTTTGAATTAATAACGCATGCATAAACACTGACAGCCCTAATATCGATAAACAATATTGTCCCATCATAGGGGAAAACATCGATGTCAAATCGATGTTGATCGATCCAATTTTCGGCCCAAATATGTGTAACGTTACACCCCTATAGTAATCAATAAGCTAGTATTCCATTCCAAGCACAGTCTACGTGTCTCAAATCTCAATTCTGTGCACATCCTGGAGGCTTTTGTGCTAGTAAGAACACACAACATGTGGTCATTTCATGAGTGGCCAACACACTGATCTCTTGGAGTGTGTCGTCCACCGCTGCCACAGTGCACTGCAGTAATAGACATAATGGCTTCTTTCTCTCAGCATGCGCTCATGCGTTTGTGTGTGTGTGTTAGTGTGCGCGCGTGAACAAACAGCCACATGGTCTCTCAGCGGTTCACATCTGCAGATGGATGCCTGGAGGTAAGACAGCAGAGGAACTGGCGCTACGACCCCTCCAGATAAACACACCATCATCTCTCACAGTCCTCCTAAAGCCGGCAGGTTCCAGAGTGATGGTATGCAAATCAACCGCCGGTTTTAATGTGCGCTATGCAAATCTGTCCGTAACATCAGCAGCGGGTTCTGTTAAACCAATGGAGATGCAATTAGTTGGGTTTACGGTATAGCTTTCGAGGGTGAAAATATTTGATGGCAAAAATCATGCACTGCAAAAAAACCCACAGCCATCAGTTGTAGCGTCAAGGGAACTGTAGCTCGAGTTTTAAAATGTGTGCAGCAGCTGTGTAAGCTAACGTACAGCAAATGAATCGTAGCGAGTCTGATGTGATCGCTGGGACGTGGACAGCTAGCGTAGCATGCGCTCAATCATCATCTGTTGGTACGAATGATATGCCTATATTCAAAGCACTTTCCATGAATAATTACTATTTTAAAGCAATAAATATACAATTCAAATGAGTGAGAGACATTTGAAATGCATGATAAATGTATTTACCATAAAATTAACATGTCATGTTTTAACAATTAAAGACTTAACAATTCAAATCATAAGAGTATTATAATTTTGACATAATGTGTATCTATTATTGTGTTTCATTTAAATTAATTACAAAATAACATATGTAACAAATGTCCTGTCCTAAACAAATCCCTTAAAACGAATCATTGTAACACGTCATACAGCATCCAGTTTTTAATGTTATCGTTATAGGCCAGATAAGAAAATTTGGCCAATGCATTAAACCTGGTAAATAATGGACTATTTCCTTCAGCTGAAACACTTCAGATGCATACTGTCCACCATGATGGTTTTGAATTGCTTGAAATATGATTGATAATCACTTCAAAAAGGAAAATACAGTGCAACACGTGGAGTGCAAATGCATAGGCTACATAAAACTGTAATTGTGTGTTTGGGACATGACTTTTAATGGTGAGATTTTTGTTTTGTAATCAGGGTTTCAAAATTATATAAAATTTTAGATTTCGATTTATCGGCCAATATATCGGTTATCGGCTTTCAAATGTAAAGAATTATCGGTATCGGCCAAAAAGTTCATATCGGTGCGTGCTTGGGACATGGCTTTTAATAGTGAGATTTTTGATTTTGTAATCAGGCTCTCAATTTATATAAAAATTTGGATTTAGATTTATCAGCCAATATATATTGGTTATCGGCTTTCAAATATAAAGAATTATCGGTTATCGGTATTTTCATATCGGTGTATCCCTAGTTTTACACAATTTGTTGAGCTGACTTCAACCAACACAAGTTATTATAAAACAAATTATCAAACAAAATGTTATTCTTACATTTAAAATACAGGTTTATCAATCAGAATCTGTGACCCTGTTACCCATTTTGGTATATTTTGTAATTTATTTATAAATTAAATTTGCAAGAATATAATGAAATATATATATATATATATATATATATATATATATATATATGTGTGTATATGTGTGTGTATATGTGTGTGTGTGTGTGTGTGTGTGTGTGTGTGTGTATATAATAAAGCATTTTGACCTCCTCATGTGAACATGAAAAAGCCCTGTTTAGAATTGTCTTCATGCAATATGCCTCAAACGTACTACGATAGTGGACATAAATGTCAGACGGACAACAGGTGATGGCAGCTCTCGACTCAGACAAGCGCAGCGGTGTTTGTGTAGCAGGTACACCTGGTGCCACGCTGCCGAGATTACATCTGTCAGGCAGAGAAACCTGGCACAAGTTTGCCCCGTCTCTACTGCCAACCCCATCCGCCCACGTAAAGAGACGCTCAAATCCCTGCAAGCTGTTTCCTCCGGCAGGCAACCTGCGTTTGGTGCCGTGTAACCGCTGCCTGCTCCTGAAACACAACCCTGGGAGAGAGACCTGGAGCTTAAATTGCATGCGGCATGCGCCCTATCAATAATGCAGCGTCTTGGTTATTTGTTTACGCTCGTGGCTGGTGCCACTTCATTGTTTTTTCATGAACACTGTTAACCGCATATTTATGGCGAGTAACTGAGCGCAAACATCCAGGCATGCAAATGCAGAAGATGCGGAAAACTGTGGTGGGAAAAGTCTTCCTATTAGAGCTGGGTGATGTAGCTGAAAAAAATATTTAGATTTGATTTGATATATATGCATTTGCTCTGAAATTACTTGTTAATTTGATGTAATCGCTGGCTGCAAATTTTATTTAGAAGCAAATTAGAGAAATCTAGTCAAATCAACATGCTTTTCATATTGTTTTTCAGTAAATTAACACATGGAAGAATCATATTTCAGCTATTTAACAATATTAAGCTAAATATATTATTACTAAAACATTAACAAATGAAAATGTCACTCAGGGACTTCTGTGAACATTTTTCATACATGATCAATTGAATCTGTCATTTATTATTGATTTTATAAATAAAATACATAGTTAAAAAAACAGTACATTTGTATTTGATTTATTTAATATCTGGGTATTAATGTGATTTGTTCTCATCCAATTTAATAAATTTTTACACACTTTTTCACAATTTTTTACGCACGTCTTATACTTCTTATATGTTGAATGCATCCACCAAACTCAACAATTCTGTTTTTATAGTTATTGTATAAATAAATAAATAAATAAAGCAATTTGTCATCCTTAAATTTAATATACAGCTCTATCAATAACTATAAACCAACATTTGCAAACCTGTTACCCATTCTGGTATCTTTTGTTTTCCATTTATACATTTCATTTGCCAGAATTTGCTTTGTTTTCCAGTATATGAACAATCATATTGAATAATTATCAGTAATTTAACAATATTCAGCTAAATATATTTTTATTAAAACCAGATTCTTTACTCGTTCCTGAGGTGCCCAGTGTGATGAAGAACAGGCTGGGATGGTACAGCGGCTCAGGAGATCAGAACGGGATAAACACCAAGAATCCTAATAAGGCCTTTAATCCAGCCTGATGTAGAAGAAACCTGAGAGCCGTAAATAACAGAGATAAAGTGTTCTGAGAGCAACACAGACAGAAAAACACTTATCGGGTCATTTTCTTGTTCTTTCAAAGTAAAATAGTTTGATGCACTTGGCGACAAAGTAACGTTCAGAACTCAAAACTCCCTCGTCAGTTCTTCCAGAACATTCTACAGAAACAAAACCATACGGCTCAATTAGAAATCATTATTATTATGACAACAACAATGAGCTTATTACCATACAACCACCAACATTTACATAATCAACACCTGTTCAGTATTCAGCAGCTAGACCCGCCATTCACAAGTCCACCAATCATAACAGAGATCATACAGTAGTCTTAAAGGTACAGTACCAAGATTAGACAGAGTCAGAGGGTGGAAAATCATCACAAAAAAAAAAAAAAAAAAAGACTTTTTCTAGTGCCAAAAAACCACACATGCAAAGAAAAAAAAAAACAGCAAATTAAGAAAACATCATCTGTTTGACAAAATGCTGCAAATACAACGCAACCAAATACAGAAACACACTACAAATACTCACAAGGCGACCAAATACAGAAACACGCTGTAAATACTCACAACGCGACCAAATACAGAAACACGCTACAAATACTCACAACGCAACCAAATATAGAAACACACTGCAAATACTCACAAATACAGAAACACTCTGCAAATACTCACAACGCGACCAAATACAGAAACACGCTACAAATACTCACAACGCAACCAAATATAGAAACACGCTACAAATACTCACAACGCGACCAAATACAGAAACACACTGCAAATACTCACACAACGCAACCAAATATAGAAACACACTGCAAATACTCACACAACGCGACCAAATACAGAAACACACTGCAAATACTCTCACAACGCAACCAAATATAGAAACACGCTACAAATACTCACAACTCAACCAAATATAGAAACACGCTACAAATACTCACAACGCGACCAAATACAGAAACACGCTGCAAATACTCACAACTCAACCAAATACAGAAACACACTGCAAATACTCACAACGCGACCAAATATAGAAACACGCTACAAATACTCACAACGCGACCAAATACAGAAACACGCTGCAAATACTCACAACGCGACCAAATACAGAAACACGCTACAAATACTCACAACGCAACCAAATATAGAAACACGCTACAAATACTCACAACTCAACCAAATACAGAAACACGCTGCAAATACTCACAACTCAACCAAATATAGAAACACGCTACAAATACTCACAACGCGACCAAATACAGAAACACGCTGCAAATACTCACAACGCGACCAAATACAGAAACACGCTACAAATACTCACAACGCAACCAAATATAGAAACACGCTACAAATACTCACAACGCGACCAAATACAGAAACACACTGCAAATACTCACACAACGCAACCAAATATAGAAACACACTGCAAATACTCACACAACGCGACCAAATACAGAAACACACTGCAAATACTCTCACAACGCAACCAAATATAGAAACACGCTACAAATACTCACAACGCAACCAAATATAGAAACACGCTACAAATACTCACAACTCAACCAAATATAGAAACACGCTACAAATACTCACAACTCAACCAAATATAGAAACACGCTACAAATACTCACAACTCAACCAAATACAGAAACACGCTACAAATACTCACAACGCGACCAAATACAGAAACACGCTACAAATACTCACAAGGCAACCAAATACAGAAACACGCTGCAAATACTCACAACGCGACCAAATACAGAAACACGCTACAAATACTCACAACGCAACCAAATATAGAAACACGCTACAAATACTCACAACGCGACCAAATACAGAAACACGCTACAAATACTCACAACTCAACCAAATACAGAAACATGCTGCAAATACTCACACAACGCAACCAAATACAGAAACACACTGGAAATACTCACAATGCAACCAAATACAGAAACATGCTGCAAATACTCACAATGCAACCAAATACAGAAACGCACTGCAAACATTTACAACACAACCAAATACAGAAACGTGCTGCAAATACTCACAACGCAGCTAAATAAGAAACGTGCTGCAAATACTCACAACGCAGCTAAATAAGAAACGTGCTGCAAATACTCACAACGCAACTAAATAAGAAACGTGCTGCACATAGCACAGACAGCAATGGAAATGTTTTTTGGGGATCCCAACAAGTGACAAACCTGGCTGGGAAATGCTTATTGTTTAATGTCTATGTGACAGTGCTCTTGTCGATGACCTGAAAGGTGAGTTTCTTGGTTATTTTAACATCCTGATTGTATGTGTGTTGTGAGTATTTGCAGCACATTTCTGTATTTGGTAGCATTGTGTTGTGAGTATTTGGAGCACAATGTTTTCTTAATTTTCTGTTGTTTTTTTCTATTTGTATGTGTTTTCTTCAGTTGCAGCGTGTTGAGCTCTCTCAGCCACCAATATATATATATATATATATATATATATATATATATATTTGGAACTTTTGGAACAGACTTTACAGTGTGAGCACACCCATAAGGCCTTAAAATTCTGCTCACTAGGTTTTAAGTGGAGCTCAAGGGTGGGGGACATGGGAAATGCTACTAAAATGAGTATGACACTTTTAATGCAGTGCACATGCTAAGAATCTCTATTACACTATTTGATCACATGGCTGGAGCCTTATGCTGCTTATGCTGCTGCTCCAGGGCTCATTTATCTCTGTGTGTTAAGGGTCACCCTGGTTGAGCCTCCATTTACGGCACACGGGCTGCCGCTGACCTGCGTCATTACTCTCGATTTCACAGTAGCACAGATCTCATGCATCGTGATTGACTGCATATTGGCAACAAGGTTGTTTAACAGCGAGGTAGTGATATACACGTGCCCCATGGCAGGTGTGTGTAGCTGAATGGGTTTTGTGCCCTAGTGTGAACATGTGTGCTTGAAGACAAGTATATTTTTGTGATGGATGTATCAAATGATTATGTGCAAATCTGTGTGTCAGTATATATATATATATATATATATATATATATATATATATATATATATATATATATATATATATATATATATATATATATATATATATATATATTATATACACACACAAACCCGATTCCAAAAAAGTTGGGACACTGTACAAATTGTGAATAAAAAAGGAATGCAATAATTTACAAATCTCATAAACTTATATTTTATTCACAATAGAATATAAATAACATATCAAATGTTGAAAGTGAGACATTTTGAAACGTCATGCCAATATCATTTATAGCTTTAATGAGGATGAATAATTTATAATAAATGCAGTGAAGACTGTGAAGTGTTTGATGACTTTATTCAATTTCTGTATAAATTTCCTACCTATTAGATCAAATATTTTAAATAAACTGTCTTTATGTTGTTTCTACATTAATTTGGAGATTCATTTAATTTATTTAGATATATATACATTTATAAAACAATGTAAATGTATATATTATATACATTTCTAAAACTATATATATATATATATAGTATATATATAGTATAGTGTGTATATTATTTATTTATATATATATATATATAGTGTGTATATTATATATATATATATATATATATATATATAGGCCAATAAAATCATTACACAGCTTTCCACAAGATAATCAGTTGCACATAAACAAAAGCCAAGCAGCGCTACACATACGGTGAAGACAGTCTCTTTGTAAACAGCCCTGACAGTGAGTTCTATTAAAAGTAATTAACCTGAATCAATACAGACCCAGCATCACGACACTGAAGTGTGGCACGAGGAAAATATTTTTCCCTCAGTGTGTGTCGGACGCGGCCTATTGACAGCCAAGAAACACTTTTAACTGAAACACCACCCACCAGGCTAAGCTCGTACCTCAGCTTGAAATCAATACGCTGAAAATTGATGTTGAATTGTGGGTAGAAATGTACAGAGGTAGAACTGCAAAAGGGCCAATCACTGAGGATGAACCAGGGGTCAGAGGTCAAAGCCACCATTGAGAGGGACAAATAGACAGATTTTCATGCAATCAAAACTCACTCTATTTACTTTCTTCATAAATGCACATTATTCATCTGTAAAAAGATAGAATGTTTTAAATTACTAACCCTTGGTACAGTATGAACAATAGCAATAGCGATGCTTGACTTAGTAAACAGCACTAATACATTTCACAATCCAATCAATTCCCAACTGACGAACTGAACTCCTGCTCCACATTATTTCCATCTGAATTTTCTGTTACATGTAAAAATACAGCACAATATGCAAGTTAATTGCATTGCAAATTGCGTTCACGTTATCTTTAATGATTTCAAATATACTTCAGAACCTCAGAAGCAATCATCAAACTACACAATTAAAATTTGCACACACGCTTTGTTGCCACTGTAAATATTCTGCACTATCATACGTGTCTTTATACAAGCTGAAGATACTAATGACTACAGAGCCATTTTGATTTTCCAGCCTTTTAAAAATCCATCTGGCGACTCAATTAGTGCGATTAAGTCCTAATCTGCGCAGAGGGAGACGTGTGGATGATGAGGACAGGACGTGGCACGCTGGTCGCCAGTGATTACCGCCTGCCGCCTCTCAAACCAACAAAAACCGAATGGCAAAGCACTTCCTGTTCTTGAAGCTACTACTCAAATTTTAACACTTCACATACCCCACGCTTCCCGCCCACCCCCTTACACACTCTTCTCGCTTTAGCCTGGCACCAAGAAATACTCAGAATGGCCTTTCTTTCAGTTGGCTTGTTTCACCAGGGGAATCTGTGTTTTATGGTTGTCATCTCACTGCCAGCGTCTGATTGGAAATTTAATAGGCAGGCCCTCGAGATGCTGTTCCTCGCTCTCTCCTCTCCTCATATACACAAGCCCGAGTCTATAAAGCCAATGGGTCTCTATGTATCCGTAAATTAAAGCGCGTCCGTGTAGGTTGCACATTCTGTAGACGTTATAAGAGGAATGATCAACGTTTGAATCAATGATCTCATTAACAGTTTGCGTTAAGTCCAAAACCTAGTGAGCTGCCGCCGCAGGCAGTGTTTTAAAGGCACAGGTTATCAAAATATGAAAATTCAGGGCTTTATTAACTCAGCCACATGTCTTTTCAAACCTAAATGCTGTTCTCTAAAGCAGCACAGCATGCATTTGGCAATTCCAGAATGCATTTGATAAACAAAAAAACAATAATAATAAATAAAAATATATGCTATACATTGAGTTGTCTTTCGCGCTTGAACAGACAAAAACAGACAAAAATTATACCAAAATGCTCGTTTTGTCGAGTATCCTCATAAGCACGGTCTTAAATGAGTTAAAAATGAACGTAAAGTCTTATGAAAATGGGATGCGTGGCATATCCGCGTCATGTGTGTCAGGTCTTAAAGTGACAGCAGCCTAATAAACCTACTGCTGTCTGTCATTAATGTTAATCAAACAAAAGACAAAGAGAAAATTACTCTCTGCTCTTGACTGAATAACTTTAACATAAAGGCTAATTTATGCAGCAAAAACTGTAAAGTGTTTGGTAACTATTAAATTTCGGTATATTTCCTACCTGTTCCTACCTGTCTTTATGTTGTTTCTACATTAATTTGGAGATTGAATGTGAAATTATTACAATATAAAAATATATTAAAAACCTTAATGTTGGGTGTGATTAATCACAATTAATTGCAGAAAAATGTGTGATATATATATATATATATCACACATTTTTCTGCAATTAATTGTGATTAATATATATATATATATATATATATATATATATATATATATATAGCAAAATAATGTAAACTGTGACATATTATGCCCAAAAATTCTTCAGACACTTTGACCTGACCATGTTTTGCTTAAGTGTTATCTGACATAATTAAGATTATTTTTTCCTGACACAGTTTAACTCTGAGATCTTGTCATATTTTATTACCATTTTTCAAACTATAGTGAATAAACTGAATTAATGAATGAAAAGTATATATTATATTATATATATATATATATATATATATATATATATATATATATATATATATATATATATATATATATATATACACACACTGCCGCTCAAAAGTTTGGGATCGGTAAGATTTTTAATGTTTTTAAAAGAAGTTTTGTCTGCTCACCAAGACTCAATTTATTTAATTAAAAATACAGTAAAAACAGTAATATTGTAAAAAATTATTACAATTTAAAATAAATGTTTTCTATTTGAATATATTTTACAAAGTAATTTATTTCTTGAGCAGCAAATTGACATATTAGAATGATTTCTGAAGGATCATGTGACACTGAAGACTGAAATATATGATATATATATGATACTGTAATAAGCATAAGTACAGTGGCATGAAAAAGTATGTGAACCACTTGCAGAATCTGTTCTATTATTTTAATAAAATAAGAGGGATAATAAAAAATGCATGTTATTTTTTGTTTAGTAATGTCCTGAGTAAGATATTTTACATAAAAGATGTTTGCATTTAGTTCACAAGACAAAACAATAGCTGAATTTATTAAAATAACCCCATTCATAAGTATGTGAAGCATTGATTCTCAATACTGTGTGTGGTTACCTGATGATCCACGACTGTTTTTGTGTTTTGTGATGGTTGTTCATGAGTCTCTTGTTTGTCCTGAGCAGTTAAACTGAGCTCTGTTCTTCAGAAAAATCCTCCAGCTCCTGCAGATTCATCAGTTTTCAAGCATTTTTGCATATTTGAACCCTTTCCAGCAGTGACTGTATGATTTTGAGATTCATCGTTTCACACTGAGGACAACTGAGGGACTCAAACTCAACTATTAAAAAAGGTTCAAACATTCACTGATGCTCCAGAAGGAAACACGATGCATTAAGAGTCGGGGGGTGAAAACTTTTGAACAGGATGAAGATGTCACAATTTTTCTTATTTAGTTTAAATATCATTGTTTTTCATTCAGTACTGCCCTTCGGAACCAACAGAAGATACTTGCATGTTTCCCGGCAGAAAAATTAAGTACAATTTGATATTTGAATTCAAAAGTTTTCACCCCCGACTCTTTTGTTTCGTGAACTAAATGCAAACATCTTTTATGTAAAATATCTTACTCAGGACAGTACTAAACAAAAAATAACATGAATTTTTTATTATTTTATTTTTTTTATTATAATTATTTTTTTATTTTTTATATTTTTTTTATTAATAATTCTCATTTTCACAGATTCTGCAAGGGGTTCACATACTTTTTCATGCCACTGTATGTGCTTACAATTATTGGGTGTCTTTTTAATGTTTATGTTTTTTTATATACAGTATAAAATGACTTTGGCACCCAATATCTGTGTTTCCTTATTATTTAAAAACTGCATATATCAAGAAACCCAATATACTTATTAGAGTATGATATTAGTTCAGCAACATTATCATATGTATGAAGTGTGCTTCAAATCAAGCACATTCCAGTTAGAATGCGTTCTTAGAAGACAGCTGCTTATGTAGGCATTAAGAAGCGAGGAGGTCACAGAGCCTACATATAGTGATCTACACAAGGAAAATGACGACAGGCCTTCATTGGGCTCCTCTTTATTGAGAGCAGCAGTGTTTTTCAGCCCGCTGCTCCTCTCCCTTCCCCTTTTTACAATATTGGTTTAAATTATTAACCAGTCTTTTATGAGTGTCGAGGAACCCCATCCCAGGACGACTCCCTCTCTCTCTCTACTATGTGTGTGTGTGTTATTGAATAAGAGCCGCGCCATAGCATATGACTGTTTAAATCACGCAGTAGCGTGTGTGAATGTGTGATCATGTGCGCATCTATATTAATGTGATGAATGCAGTAGATTACGCTGGTGGAGTTCACACTATCAGCATGGCTGAGCTCTTTATTGCAAAATGAGATTGGAAATGGATGAAACAGAATCGTAGTTACAACGCCGCGAGGATTTCCTACTGATGAGAAATATCAAAACATGCAATAAATTTAAACGGAGAACCTTTTGAACCACTATTATTAGAAATTGTTTCCTAAGTCAAGCATCACTAGTAATATAACTCAAAGTAAGTATTAAAGCTCCAAACATGAATGATTCCTCAAATCATGTGTGTTGTTGAGGACACTGTAAGAACGACAGATACGGCGATAGAGCGCGAGACTTCTTTAACATCAGAAGCGTGTGAGGCTGCCAGCATAACATTTACTCGTGATGCCATGAGAAGAAAATGAAAAGCATTGATAAGCGATTTGTTGCAACTACGAAGCATCCTCAGTTCATTTCTTGAGCGTTTATATGCGAGCGTCTCTTCGAGCAGGCTTCGAGACATGCACACAGAGCTATTTCCAGCCCCAGCGTGGCTATATTTGCTGACTTATCGCCACCTATGCGACAGCCGCCCTGTAGAGCCGCGTGATGAAGTGCCACGTTATGGCTAACTCCAGCCGACTGCAGCAACAAATCACAACACTCGCGTGACAGCGTGTTAGCATGCAATCTCAAACAACCAGACACTCAACAGGCAAATATGAAACATGTTTAAGTACACAATATGGACAGAATACAGGATGGATATAAATATAAACATATAAAACATGATGTGCATGCAAAGAAAATATGCTTGCTTGCATGGACCGAGTCAACGCATATGTTCTGAATGGAATACCACTGCATACTGAGCAGTATATACTGCTGACTACTTTCAAAAAATAGTATGTAAAATGCTATGCAGTGATAATTGTTGCAAACAGAAGGATGATACACAGTTATTATCACATGACCTCATTAGATTGCACATTTAGTTAAGAGAACAGCGTCTAATTATCACCTCGGTTAAATCATATTTTTAATCTAATTTCATGTAAAAATGTTGTAACATTAGGCAATGAGTCAAATAGTGAAGGAGATTGCAGCTTCAGGGTCAAATCATGTTTAATTCAGCAGGAGCCATCCAGTTATCAAACGGTTATTTTTCATTTTTGATCCAATATTTTGTACAAATGATTTCATATGAGAACGTTCGACCTCCTAAATGAACTCCTTTCCACAAATTGATCATAGAAATAAAAACAGCATAAATAAAAATGAATGACACAGTTTTCTCTTAGTCTTAAGTGCAAACAACAAGTGCAACCATAATCAAAGTACTCTCTCAATATTCAAAGTGCGAATAGAGACCAAATTTTTCTTCAAGTATGATACAGAGCTGAGAGATGCTTACAACTATACAACTGAGCCTATGATAGCTTTCATATTGGGAGATATTTGCATGTATCAGGGAGCCGCTTTCAAAATTGAAATTGCATTTGAATGCATGCTTGCGTTTTACTTTCGCTTTCGTGATATATATATATATATACACACACACACACACACACACATATATATATATACACATACGTACAGTACAGTCCAAAAGTTTGGAACCACTAAGATTTTTAATGTTTTTAAAAGAAGTTTCGTCTGCTCACCAAGGCTACATTTATTTCATTAAAAATACAGTAAAAACAGTAATATTGAGAAATATTATTACAATTTAAAATAATTTAAAATAACTGTGTACTATTTAAATATATTTGACAAAGTAATTTATTCCTGTGATGCAAAGCTGAATTTTCAGCATCATTACTCCAGTCTTCAGTGTCACATGATCCTTCAGAAATCATTCTAATATGCTGATCTGCTGCTCAAGAAACATTTATGATTATTTTCAATGTTGAAAACAGTTGTGTACTTTTTTTTTTCAGGATTCCTTGATGAATAGAAAGTTCAAAAGAACAGCATTTATCTGAAATACAAAGCTTCTGTAGCATTATACACTACCGTTCAAAAGTTTGGGGTCAGTAAGAATTTTTATTTTTATTTTTTTGAAAAGAAATTAAAGAAATGAATACTTTTATTCAGCAAGGATGCATTAAATCAATCAAAAGTGGCAGTAAAGACATTTATAATGTTACAAAAGATTAGATTTCAGATAAACACTGTTCTTTTGAACTTTCTATTCATCAAATAATCCTGAAAAAAAATATTGTACACAAATATTTTGTACAATTGTACACATTAAATGTTTCTTGAGCAGCAGATCAGCATATTAGAATGATTTCTGAAGGATCATGTGACACTGAAGACTGGAGTAACGATGCTGAAAATTCAGCTTTGCATCACAGGAATAAATTACTTTGTGAAATATATTCAAATAGAAAACAGTTATTTTAAATTGTAATAATATTTCACAATATTACTGTTTTTTACTGTATTTTTAATTAAATAAATGTAGCCTTGGTGAGCAGACGAAACTTCTTTTAAAAACATTAAAAATCTTAGTGGTTCCAAACTTTTGGACTGTACTGTATATATATATATATATATATATATATATATATATATATATATATATATATGTCCAAACATACTCAATATCTAAGCCAAAACCCTTTCCAAGGATTTAATCCAAAAATCTGTATCAGACAGAAAGAGGAAGAGGTCATTTGTCCAGGATATGGCTGCACACAGGGAGAGGGAATCACCATCTGGGGTCCCATTTGTTGCTCACCTGAGGGGGCGCCCCATAACCAGATGGACCCCCAAAATCAGAGGAATGATGGTCACCATTCTGACAGCCACTTAGCCATCAGCGGTCGCTCGCTGCAAGCCAGCACTTCCTGTCACGCCTAGAGAAAGTCCTGGGCTCTATTTATGGCTTTGATTCTCCAGACAGGCAGACCTGCACAGGTGGAGTGATTAAACAGGGTCGTCTGTTACGTCTGAATGCACCGGTCACGGGGCTTCTATATTTATCTACAACACATCGGTTGCTAATGTAGTGGTAGATTTTATTACACAAATTACTTTTTTGAGTCACCTTCACAGCTTTAGCCAGCTGTTTCCATCATCTCCTGATGTTCCACAAGTGATTCTAGTAGCAGTTTCTATACACTAGTGTGCTTCAATGTCAACATGAATCAATGTTTGCAAACCCATTTTGCTAAAATAATGACGTTTTGTCAAAAGTATTGTCATAAAAAAAATAAAAAATAACCTGAATTATGTTGAAAATCTGTGTAGTTTTTATGATGTGGGTCAGTTTGACCCTAATTGAATTCAATGTCATCAAAAATCACACTATGGAAACAGTAAATCTTTAACATTAAAAGTTCTTTTACATTACAAAAAAGAGTGCATATGATTTTTAAAACTGTATTTAAGTATTCAGGGTTCCCACTCTTTTTCAGCAATCATTTTCCAGGAAATTTTCAATTTTACAACAATGGGAATAAAAGACTGGGATTACGTCCTAAAGTAATATATTGCTCTCTAAGTCTTTAAAAGTTTTATTGCCATGACTTAACTATAAAATCAGTTTTTAATATGAGCTCTTAATCAAACATTATGACTATGGAAGATTGTTTCCGTTAAAAAAGAGGTAAACGCGACTTACTTTTACTTTTCATCTCGCTATTCTGATTTTTTTTTCCTCGCAATTGCAAGTTTATATCTCACAATTCTAAGAAACAAAGTAAGAATCGCAAGATATAAACTGTCAAATGCCAGAAAAAAATAATAATTGCAAAAAAAAAAAAAAAAGTCAGAATAGCGTGATATAAACTCGCATTTCTGACGAGATATCTCTCTTTTTATCTCATTTGTGAGATAAAAAGTTGCAATTAGGCTAACATTTTTTATTTATTATTCAGTATTATTCTAGATTCCGGAAGATAAATTCTTCAAACAGTGGTACAAGAGGATATGGTGCTGGTCCTTCAAGAGTCAGTCTCAATCTGTCTATAAAGCCTATAAAAAAAATCTGTCTTCTTGTATTTTACTACAATTCAGTATGTGATTCTTAAATGGGGGGCATTTTTTAGGATTCTTTACCTAATCTAAGTCTCTGAGATCCTGACACCTCGCACTCCTGGAGAATCCAGGTAGGCTGAAGTTCTGGAAAATGGTGGCGCTGAAGACTAAAGGGTTTCTGATGGTTTTACACTTAATTCTTCACCTTAATTCTTAATTCTTTTGCAGTTAACGTGTCTTTTCTTATCCACCTGTTTTTGTCTGACCCTGCTGACCCAATGAGCATTTCACTGTCCAATGGTCATGCCTTAACAGCAATTTCTAGTATTGCATTAGTATTGCATCCTTCTTGTGGGACTTTTCAGTCTGAGATAAATCTCTTTTTGGCTCATTTTATCTGTAAAAGAAAACAAGCCTTCATGAACTAACTTCATGACTAAATACAAAATCAGTAGTAGTTATTAAGATTGATTGGTTTGGAATTGGTAAAATGTGCTTGGGAAAAATATGATCAGAAAATCAACTTGCATAATAATTAAGCAAAAAATGATGCATTTAAGCAGTTAATAACATACTATAACAATATAATAACTGCTGCAAGTGGCAACACAAGACTAAACATCACCATTGAAAAAATACTACTCTCACGTGTCAAAACTCAGCATTCCTGAACATCGCACTTTCTGCAACTAATGGTGATTGTTTTAGGTCAGTGATAAACTCTTTGGTCTTGACTAAAGAAAAACCCAAGAACTTTTTAAAAAAAAATAATCTTCCAGGACAACTACAAGACTTTCCAGGACATTTTACATTTTCTCTAATTTTCCATGTGTTTTCCAGGACTGGAAAATTTGTCATCAATTTTGCAGGTTTTCCAGGATGAGTGGGAACCCTGGTATTTTTTAAAACATTAAAACCTGTTAATTTTATGAACAGTATTTTAAATGCTTTTTTTAAACATTTTTAAAAACATTTTACCATTTTAACAAAAGCTCAAACAGTAGAATCATGGCGCTCGCAACGTCAAGATCATGGGTTCGATTAATATGCATGAACTTATAAAAATGCAGTGTAAAATTAGTCAGATAAAAGCATCTGCCAAATGCATTAATGTAAACGTAAACACCCATAGTAGGTAGTAAGGAAGCTTGTTATAAATAAAAAATAAAGGAAATTGCGATTTTTTTTATCTCGCAATTCTGACTTCATAACACAATTCTGATTTTATAACGCAATTCTGATTTTATAACACGTAATTCTGACTTTATAACACGCAATTCTGACTTTATAACACGCAATTCTGATTTTATATCACGCAATTCTGACTTTATAACACGCAATTCTGACTTTATAACACGCAATTCTGATTTTATATCACGCAATTCTAACTTTATAACACGCAATTCTGACTTTATAACACGCAATTCTGATTTTATATCACGCAATTCTAACTTTATAACACGCAATTCTGACTTTATATCACGCAATTCTGACTTTATAACACGCAATTCTAACTTTATAACACGCAATTCTGACTTTATATCACGCAATTCTGACTTTATAACACGCAATTCTGATTTTATATCACGCAATTCTAACTTTATAACACGCAATTCTGACTTTATAACACGCAATTCTGACTTTATAACACGCAATTCTGACTTTATAACACGCAATTCTAACTTTATAACACGCAATTCTGACTTTATAACACGCAATTCTAACTTTATAACACGCAATTCTAACTTTATAACACGCAATTCTGACTTTATAACACGCAATTCTAACTTTATAACACGCAATTCTGACTTTATAACACGCAATTCTAACTTTATAACACGCAATTCTGACTTTATATCACAATTCTGAGGAAAAAAGTCACAATTGCATGATATAAAGTCAGAATTGTGTCTAAAATGAATGATTTAAGTCTCACTGTTAGTTTTAAGCTTTGTGTTTGATTCACTAAAAACAATCAGTTCATAGGAATCATTTGTTCGGGAGTCAGACTACACTGGTTGCGCTACATCTTTTTGATTCACTAAACAGAGTCGGCTCATAAAGCGACATTACTTTGGGAAACAATCCACACAGGTTGCAATATATGCTTTAATTCACTAAAAAGAACAGGTTCACGGTTATGAGGGAAGTTACATACAATATATAAAGAAGTACAGGAAAATCCAACATCCAACTTTGATTGAATCGCAGACCAGGAAGTGAATTAAGAAAGTTAATGGGGTCAGTTTTGATGTTATGTTGACTTTAATCATGACTGATCTGAGCCTGTGGTTATAATAAGCATCCACACACAATTAAACCTAGACCTCGACGTTCCCCGGAAAATAAACTATAGCCCCAAAGTCATAGAAATTACTGCGAGAAACATAACAGTATACAGCCGAGCCGACATCACCCTCCGGCACACAGTACGGCCATAAAGAGACTTTACTGACACCGTCAGTGCAGTCCATCATGGCACGTCTAATGCATGTTCACATCGAGGAGCCCCATTTATTTCCCATCGCAGACCGAAGTGCGCTGAAAGGAGGGGGAACGCGGCTGCCGCAGTGCCCATGAAAGCGTGACACCGAGGCTGTTTTAACGTGCCCTCGACACCGCCGAAAACACTCTGGAATTCACTGATTTTGTGAGCCACTGACACGAACTGTCAGCCGAGACAAGAGCCAGAGAAATGAATCAATGGACTCCACGCCTAAGTGGGAGGGAGGGGAGAGACACCAAACACAGAAAAGAAAAGGAGACAAAGTGCGTTAATTAATTTTCCACAAGGGTGTACGCAGAGCCATCTCAACAAGACAAATGATCTCATTTGCCGCGAGGAGCTGGAGACGTGGGCAAACAAACCCTGGAACGGAGGCTCCGTCTTAAGATTCATCAAATCTTCTGGAGAGCATAAAATGTGAATTTACACAAAAGTATATTGAAAGACATTTAATTCTTCTGATTTCTGATTAGGGTTTGGAATTAATAACTCTTTCTCACACAGAATCGTTTCCAGTTTTTAAGAAATACTTGGACTGAATCATTTTTGTGATGTTTGGTTAATAGTTGGGATGTGAATCATAAGGATTCTAACGGCTCTCTGATTCTTCTTAATGATTCGGGTTCCATTAATGATTCCTTTATGTATAAATAAATATTTGGAAATAAGAAATACAATTTCACAGCTAAATGCATAAAGTTAATAAAATAAAAACACTCTTGCAAAAGGTTTGACTTTTCACAGTCTTTTTAAGAGGTGACATAAATGCAATCCACTAACTAATTATATATAACATATATAATAAACAAACAAAAAACTGTGTAAGCATATTTAATTAATCTATCTTTTTAAAATACCAATGACAAAACTCATGATGTGCATCTTTGTCATTTAAACAACCAGTGAGTAACTATAATAATTTAAGTGTATGTGTCTTTGATTCACTAAAAAGATCCAGTTCATGAGAGTTATTAATTTGGTAGCTGGACTACAAAGGTTGCACTACACTTTATTGATTCACTAAAGAGTCATTCAATCAGGAATCTGTCTACACTGGTTGCAATGAATCAGTTCATAGGAATCATTTGAATCAATATTGGTTGTGCAACTTGAGCCACATGGTTTTGATTCAGTAAACAGAGTCGCTCATAAAGAGTCATTCATTCGAAACACTGATCGCAAAGTATGATTTAATGCACTAAAAACAACAGGTTCAAAGGAGTCATTCGTTTAGGAGTTGGACTACACTGGTTGCCCTTTATGTGAATGAGTCACTGAAAAGAACTGGTTCATAAAGAGTCATTCATTCAGGAATGAGTCTACACTGGTTGAAATGTATCAGTTCATAGGAATCATTTGTTCTGGAGTCAGACTACACTGGTTGTGCAACTTGCGCTACATAGTTTGATTCAGTAAAAAGAGTCGCTCATAAAGAGTCATTCATTCGAGAAACACTGATTGCAAAGTATGCTTTAATGCACTAAAAACAACAGGTTCACAGGAGTCATTCGTTTAGGAGTTGGACTACACTGGTTGCTCTGTATGTGTTTGCATCACTGAAAAGAACTGGTTCATAAGAGTTATTCATTCAGGAAATGGACTACATTGGTTGCGTCGTATGTGTCACTAAAAACGTATGTTCATATGTTGCACTAAACGTTTTTGATTCACTAGGAAAAGTCGGCTCATAAAGAGTCATTCATTCAGGAACGAATCTGCATTGGTTGCAATGTATCATTTGTTCATGAGTCAGACTACATGGGTTGCACATCTTGCACTACATGATTTGATTAAGTAAAAAGAGTCGCTCATAAAGAGTCATTAATAGTCATTCGTTTGGGAGTTGAACTACACTTGTTGCTCTGTACAGTAGGTGTTTGAGTCACTGAAAACAACTGGCTCATAAGAGTCGTTCATTCAGGAATGAGTCTACACTGGTTGCAATGCATCAGTTCATAGGAATCATTTGTTCGGGAGTCAGACTACAGTGGTTGCGCAACTTGTGCTAGAGGCACTGAAAAGAACTGGCTCATAAGAGTCAATTATTCAGGAAACGGACTACACTGGTTGCGTCGTATGCGTCACTAAAAAGACAAATCTTTTCATTGCTTTGGCCTCAGTGATTGCACACAACAACAACCTTACACAAAGCATGACCAGTGCTGTCCAACTCAAGAACAAATGACTCTTACAAGAGTGATTCTTTTTAACCAATCGGTCAAAAAGACTCTATGAACAGTTCAATCACAGTTCTTTCTGCATGTTAAAAAGGAATGGGAGATAGTATTTTAATATAAAAAACAATTACAGTGCATCAGGAAACTTAAATTAGTGCAATTACTGACACGTTATGACTGTGCAATTAAAGATTCAGAACTGTAATAATAAGTCATACTTTAATTTAAAACAAAGAAATATGTTACCTTCTTTAAAAGCAATCAAGTTGAACTAGAACCAGTTAAATACCTTACTATTGCCTATTTCTCTTATCTACATCCTAAATTGTACACTGAAACAGATTTTCAGCAGTGTGGACCCAAGAAAGTGATCCAGATCAGCGTGTTTATTCACTTTCCCACTTCTATCCAATACATGAAGATTTATGGGCTGAGAGGCGTGATGTTTAGTACCCCACGAACCCACCTGGGCTCTTCAGAGGTTCTGATGTTTCACAGAGACGAGCTCATATCCATCCAGCAATTGAGAGCAACCACAAATCAAGCTCAGCCTGGCAGAAACAAAATGGTAATGCAGTCATTAGGTCATTAAGATTAACTGCACTGTCATAGAGAGACTCAACACAACCATTAAATATATTTTTATGTATCTGCCGCGCTCTTCATTTGCATACGGTGATTAATGAGACAAAGATAAACAAATAATGCACCGCTCTTGAATTCATCAAAGAGGTGCGCGCTCCTGGTAGACCGTCCATATGCATCGCTTTAATAGGCACTCAAATCGCCAAATGTGGTGTCATCAAACACGGTATTGATGCTTATCAAACACACACATCATTACCAGTCAAAGATCTGAAACTGTTCTTAAAAGAAGTCTCTTATGCTCACCAAGGCTGCATTTATTTGATTAAAAATGCACTCAAAACAGTAGTATTATGAAATATTATTACAATTTAAAGGTGCCCTAGAACTTTTTTTAAAAAGATGTAATATAAGTCTAAGGTGTCCCCTGAATGTGTCTGTGAAGTTTCAGCTCAAAATACCCCATAGATTTTTTTTAATTCATTTTTTTAACTGCCTATTTTGGGGCATCATTATAAATGAGCCGATTCAGGGCTACTGGCCCTTTAATTCTTCTGCTCCACGCCCACGGAGCTCGCGCTTGCCTTGAACAGTGCATAAACAAAGTTCACACAGCTAATATAACCCTCAAATGGATCTTTACAAAGTGTTCGTCATGCATGCTGCATGCACGCGTCGGATTATGTGAGTATTGTATACTGTTATATTGTTTACATTTGATTCTGAATGAATTTGAGGCTGTGCTCCGTGGCTAACAGCTAATGCTACACTGTTGGAGAGATTTATAAAGAATGAAGTTGTGTTTATGCATTATACAGACTGCAAGTGTTTAATAATGAAAATAGCGACGGCTCTTGTCTCTGTGAATACAATAAGAAACAATGGTAACTTTAACCACATTTAACAGTACATTAGCAACATGCTAACGAAACATTTAGAAAGACAATTTACAAATATCACTAAAAATATCATGTTATCATGGATCATTATCACTCCATCTGCCATTTTTCGCTATTGTTCTTGCTTGCTTACCTAGTCTGATGATTCAGCTGTGCACAGATCCAGACGTTAATACTGGCTGCCCTTGTCTAATGCCTTGAACATGGGCTGGCATATGCAAATATTGGGGGCGTACATATTAATGATCTCGACTGTTACGTAACAGTCGGTGTTATGTTGAGATTCGCCTGTTCTTCGGAGGTCTTTTAAACAAATGAGATTTATATAAGAAGGAGGAAACAATGGAGTTTGAGACTCACTGTATGTCATTTCCATGTACTGAACTCTTGTTATTCAACTATGCCAAGATAAATTCAATTTTTCATTCGAGGGCACCTTTAAAAGAATATTTTTCTATGTGAATATTTTGTAAAATGTAATTTATTTCTGTGATCAAAGCTGAATTTTCAGCATCATTACTCCAGGCTTCAGTGTCACATGATCCTTCAGAAATCATTCTAATATGATGATTTGATGCTTCAGAAACATTTCTGATGTCCACACTGAAGACTGGAGTAATGATGCTGAAAATTCAGCTTTGCATCAAAGGAATAAATAGCATTTTAATTAAAACATTAAAAACAGTTCTTTTAAATAGGAATAATATTTCACAATAGTATTCCATTTACTGTATTCTTGATCAAATAAATGTATCCCTGATGATCATAAGAGACTTCTTTCAACAACATTAAAAAAATCTTACAGACCACGGTAGAGTAATTAGAGGGAGAGCATGACTGGAGCTGAAAACGCAACAAAGATGCAACGGGCCCAACACCGAGCCCTGGAGCACACCGCTCGCTTTGAAAAGATGTCAAAACATCTCCCATCTGAGACACAAAGAGATGAAATAAAAGATCTGCAGAGGTCTATCCTTCAGCAAAGAACTACTACAGGCAATTAAGAAGAACCAGGACTCACGCCTGACTGACTGACCTTCGGAGAGGTATCCCACACTGCTCTTTCCCCGTGTTTATCAGTCAAGCGTGCGTGTTTATCACTGTCAGTCGAGATTATGTGTGCGCGAGAGCAGCAGGGTCCTGCACAGTTGGTGAGCGGACGCAGGATCCCAGAGCCAGCTGCTGGGGAAGAGCGAGACTGCTGACGGGCATCTGTTCCCGGTGCTTCCATGGGGCTCGAACCACGGCCAAGAACGCCGGCGTGTTGGAAACCGAAGACGGGGCATAATATTGACACCTGTTCTGTGAAATATTAATGTTCGTCGTAAAGGCTACAGACTAATGCATCTGTGTGCTTGTGCATTAATGACATGTGGTGGAAATTCTCACGAAACAGGCCTATAAATGGCATCGCTGTGATTGTTTGGTAACACGGTTTCATTAGTTAACATGAAATAACAATGAACAATATTTTGACAGCATTTATTAATCTTAGTTACTGTAAGTTCAACATTTATTAATACATTATTCAAAGTAACACTAATATCACTAATATGAACATTTCTATCAACTAACATTGCTGTACAAATACATTGTTCATTGCTAGTTAATGCATTAACTCATCTTATTGTGAACTGTTTTGTGAAGAACATACACATAGGCAATTGCCATACTGAATAAAAAGATCACAGAAGAGTAAAGTCAAGACAAATTAACAGAATGAAAGTGAAGTCTAAATGCAAATTGAAAGAAAAAAAGGATCTCATTAGGCTTTCTAGATGTTTGGCAGCCTCAGTTGCTAGTAATGAGCAGTCTGTAATGAGCAGTTACTGAAACTCACTGTCTCTTAGCTACAAGAAAAGGTGAGACTCTTCGCCAACACTTCCTTCTCTCTGCAACGAGCCTTCGCACACCGACAAATCACGTATGATGAAGCGTGCAGAGGTAGAAATGTGTCAACCAGGAGAGATTCTGCTTTGTGGTTTATCACAAAAATCTGACAGCAAGCAGAAAGTGTACTCTGCCATCCCTGCCACAGATGTCTGTCAGCTTTATTGACTGTAACAAGAATGGTTTAGTTTTTAAGCGTCGTTCTATTTGTGTCCAGTGACATCGACTATATGTAGATTGAGGTGACACTGCAAATTGGCACATTAATAAAAATGGTAAACATTAAGATTAATAACTGCTGTAAAAATGTTGTTCATTGATAGTTCATGATACCAACTAAAGCAAATTATTTCATTAGTGTGCCAAGTTGAACATTTGATGATTACCAATATAAATGTTTAAATGTGTGTAATATACATTTATTTATTTGTTTGTGTTTGTTTGTTTGTTTGTTTGTGTGTGTTTGTTTGTTTGTGTGTGTTTGTGTGTTTGTTTGTTTGTGTGTGTTTGTTTGTGTGTGTGTTTGTTTATTTTATTTTTTTATTTTATTTTATATAATTATGTATCAAGGGTTACCTAAAACTATTAAAAACAAATATGTTAACTGAAATAAAGCTAAAATAAAACTGTATTAATGAATTAATTTTAGTTGAAAAACTTAAAAACAAAAAATAAGAAATACTGCCTTGGCAATAAAGTGGAATAAGTTTAAGTTTTTAAGTTGAAGAACTAAAATTATTAACTAGAAAAAACTAAACTAAAACAAAAAAATGAAATAAAAATAAAATAAACTTAAATAGCAATATTATATATATATATATATATATATATATATATATATATATATATATATATATATATATATATATATATATATATATATATATATATATATATATATATATATATATATATATATATTAAAATGACAAAAGCACATAACAAAATTACAAAAAATGAAAGTAAAATTAACTAAAAAATATAAATATAAAAAAGCTAATTAAAAATAATAAAACTATAATAAAACTAAAATAAATATATATATATATATCTTTGTAATATTTCAAATCATGAACAAACATGAAGTAAACAATAGTATATTTATAAATTAACACAAACCTAGATTACAAATGCTTTAAAATCTGTTAGTTCATGATACCTCATGCATTAATTAATGTTAACAAATTGGACCAGCTCTGAATGATTTGATTCAAATCAAATCAATTGCTTTGTCTCCATCAGGTTCACGTAAATAAAGAATTTCAGATTAGATAAATACTTTACAAATGAAAGTTACTTAAATTTATTTTTAGACTGAATTTCCATTACAAATAACTATATAGCGTGTTTTTATATAAAATATACACCGTTATCATGGTATGTAATTAGCCCTGCGTCCATGCATCTGTATGTGTGTGTCCGGGCGCAGCACTGAAGCAGAGCAGTGTGTCAGTAGACCAGAGATGACCTTCAGATGTTCTCATGGCTCCAGTGTGAAGGAGGCTTTGCATATTTACTAATATATCTGTCATGAACACTACTGATAAAGTGGGAGGAAAGCTATTTAGCGTAACCTTGCCTTCAGGCATGGGTATTGCTAATGATGCCCGGATTGCCAGCGGTAGTCAAAATAAAATGTTAATGTATTAATGTATTAACTTATAGCGAGAGAGAGTTGGTGCTGGTACATTCAAACACACAACTTAAGGCCCTTTCATGACTCATGCTGGAGATCCAACATACCGCTGAACACGCTGAGCATCATGAGCTGCTTTGACCTCCACAAGATAAACACTGCAAGCATCACTAAGTTTGTCTAAGATAAACATTCATACCAACAATAACACATATGAGAAAAGAGGTAGGCGGAGTCTACCTGAGTGGCAGTGCTGGTGTTCAGCTTGAATGCCATGGAAAACATACAAAAATCAGAAATCAAAGATATCTTTTAACAGACTGCTGAAAGCAACAGAAAAGAGAAGCAAATGAACCTCTGCAATTCGCAGAAACAACTGGAATCCAGGCATAAACACATAAACAACATCTGCAAAGATATGACGCTCAGGTTCAATGCAAAGGGAGATATTTTCTTTTACAGAAATCTCTGTTTCAGGCTGGTAGGGACTACAATGAGCTTCTTCCTGGGTTGGTGACATCACAAACCCCAAAATTTACATAAACCCCGCCCCCAAGAACATGCAACAAAGGGGGTGTGGCCATGTTGGGCTGCTTTAGAGAAGAGGAAGAGTTGTTGTAGTAGAGTGTTGTTGACATGCCGTCATTTTACGCCGGACTGCTTCACAAACGAGGGTCAATTCAACACAAAAGATCAACATGACGACACATGCTAGTGGATGAGTTGAATCAACTACATAAATTTATCCACTAACCATTCAGAAACGTCTAAAAGTTGTAACTTCCTCCTGAGTCTCTCCATCAGTGTCGACTCCGGTTTGAACAATGTAAGGCTGAACACCGTTACTGACAATCCTCATTTTGGCTGCGTGAGATTCTCCAGCTTTGTTGTTGTTGAGCTGTTAAAGCTCCGCCCTCTTCTGGAAAGGGGGCGGGAGCAGCAGCTCATTTGCATTTAAAGGGACACACACAAAAAGGGCGTGTTTTTGATCACACCCAAATAGGGGCAAATTTGACAAGTTATAATAAATGATCTGTGGGGGATTTTGAGCTGAAACTTCACAGACACATTCTGGAGACACCAGAGACTTATATTACATCTGGTAAAAGGGGCATTATAGGTGCCCTTTAAAAATAAATGTTCCAAAAAAAGTGTTCTCACAGTGATGTCATAGAAGAACCATTTTTGGTTCCCCAACAAATCTTTCAGTGAACATTCTAAAAAGAACCATAGTGTGAAGAACATTTTAAAGAATCTAAAGAACCTTTTGTGCAACGGAAAGATTCTATGGATGTTAAAGGTTCTTCATGGAACCAACAATGCCAATGAAAAACCTTTATTTTGTAATGTGTAATGTAATGTAACGCATACAAGTTTTAGGGCTGGGCAATTTGACAACATATAACAATGATATAAGTGATCATCCGGATTTAGATCTACCTGATAGTGTTGTCTAGCAGATAAAGCATTCACAGGCTTTGCTTGATGCATTTCCCTGCCATTGAAATCAGGTACATATAAAATGTCAGAAACCCAATTCCTAGCCACGTCAATATCCATAGACAACTGGTTCTTCAGTAAGATGCCAAGATCACCGTTGAGTCAAACTGCCTTGTTGCAAGATGTTTTGAAACTCAGTTCGGCTGAGAAATAAATAGAAATAAAGGTGATTTGACTTGACACTGGCCATTTGAAAGAGCCTTTAAAACACACACACACACACACACACACACACACACACACATAAGAGGAGGGAACAAAGAGCCAAAACATATTGACAATCCAATCACAAACAGTTGATTTCGATCAGACTTGATGTACATCTCTGTCTTTCCAGTATGTCATTATAGGCATATCTCCGCCCACCTCATTCTCACAGTGGAGGTTCAACTCTACTTTACAATTCACATAATCAGCTCAAAATAGTATGTGCGAGTGGAATTAGCACTTGTGATCATCAGGTTTAACCCATCATCACTAAAAATAAAACAATTGCACTGACAACAAGTATTATGTCAAACACTAAACTGAAAAACATTTAAACCTGCTGCTAGTACAGAGAGAGCTCGGCCGTATGTTAATGCAGTATAAGGACTTGATATCTTCCCCACGCCTCCTGATTTCCAGAAGGATTATCAGCGGGCAGCAGCAGCCCGATTCATAGATGTGGCACAGATTGACAATGGCTCTTTGATAGTGTCGACTGCAGCAGGTACCCGGAGGGAAGCGGGAATCAATAACAGCGAGACGTTGATAACACGGTGTCATTGACTTCTGATTGTCCCAGACTGCCTGGCCACAACACTGATAAGTTAAATTTCTCTCTGGTGAACACACACACACAGTCTGGATAATCTCACAAAGTCATGCCTGACTCATATTTTACTCCAAAAGCAATATTGAATTGCCTATCAAATTATGCATACCAAATTATTTAATTTTTTAGATTTTTTTTCAATGTGGCATTACTGATATAACAATAAGCACATTTTGCATCAGTGTAATGCAAACAATAAATGTAAATAAAAATACTGTTATACAGTAATGGAAATGATCCTGTTCAAACACACATTTTTATGCATTAAAATTAAACAAATTAAAAATTAAAATTAACAAAATTTACCTTTAAGCATATTTACAAATGCACTTAGATAAAATAATATTACTATTAACATTATTGTATTTACATTACAGCAATGACAATGGGATTTATGTAGCATTTTAGCAATGCAAATTATGGGGGATATGTGCATAACTTTCATGAAAATGGAAAGCTTTATTTCTTTCATGCAAAAAAAAGATTTTTTTCCCCTGTTGATTTTGGGTTAAAATATGCACTTCTTGACAGTCTCCTTTAAGACATTCTCATTTAAACTTTAACACTACAGTTACAAAAACGGTCACTTTGGTCACAAACCTCATTAAGGGAATGAAAGGCTATCTTTCTGTGGAGTATGGACATTTGTCTCGGGTTTATTGCTCGAGCGGTCAGACAGCAGAATGTCTGGCTCCACATGAAACCTGTCTGCTGGCAGAACGCAGCGGTCAGCGCAATCTGACCTGAAGGGTCTCCCACCTACAAAAGCCTCTCCTGGCATAGTGAAATCTCTCCATCTGCCATGTGTAAGCTGGTCAAATACAGGGCAACACTGCAGCGTACACAGAGAAACAATGAGCAGCATTACAAATGTCTTTATCTTCCCAGAGTAAATAGATGTTTTACTAGTCTGATGATGATGATGATGATGATGATGATGCTGGGGTGTTTACCAAAGCATTGCTATATATAGTTGCTAAGTGGTTTTAGCACATTTCTAGGTTGTTGCACAGCGGTTGCTAGGTTTTGTTTTTTCTAAAATTCTAATCTAAAATTCCTTAGGATAAATAAATAGTAACATCAAATATATATTTTATAATTAGGGGCCAAGTAATCGTTAGTGTTCTTATTATTATTATTATTCCACTTCTTCTTCTTCCTCCGCTCTTAAGTCTATGGCAGCCCATAGAAGCGCTTGTGGAAAAGTTATGAAATTTGGCACACGGATCGAGGACAGTCTGAACTGTCACCATAGCAAATTTGGAGTCTCTAACTCAATCCCTCCAGCGCCACCAACTGTCCAAAGTTGCACTCATATTTATGCTAATAAAAGGCTAAAACTAATTCCCTGGCTCAAGAAAATTCAATTGCAAATATGATGTCATTTTCCGCCATGAAATTTTATTTTTTGCTTTTCACAAAAATTGAACCAGATCATCTTCAGACCATGCCGACAAAAAGTTATGGAATTCAAGTTGATTCGTCAAACCGTCATCAAATAACACGTGAAAGAATTCGACAAAGAGCACACCAAAATGGACATTTGGCTACATTTCTCTGCAAATCTTTAGCGTATTCTGACCAAACTTGTATGTGTTATGACAACCATGACCAGAGGGTACTTGCACAGTTTCAGCGCAGTGCCACCTAGTGGTCAGGAAATATGAAAAATTTACATTTTTGCTAATAACTTCTGAATGGTTTGGCCAAAAACCACAAAACGGTGCAGCATGTCGAGTTGAAGGACCCAATATTTTGCCCATATCAACTATTTTTGGTGTCAACCATTTTGAATATTGTCATAAATGCTATATTTTACGAATGCATTGGCGAATCATTACGAAACTCGGTAAATGTCCGTAATGTTTCCTAAAAAGCTAATAACCTTTGATTAAATTAGTCTATTGTCATGAAACTGGTCTTAATAGATTCCTTGGATCATGCCGAGGACATAGATACCAATTTTGTCATAATCAGCCAAACTTCCTGTCCGCCATTTTTATTTTCTTTAAAAATCTACTTTTTTGAACTCCTCCTAGACCGTTGGTCAAATTTTCATCGAAATTGAATTGTATCATCGTCAGACCATGCCGGCAAAAAGTTATGGATTTCATGTCAATAGACAAAACCATTTTTGTATAGCGCATCAACAAAGTAGATGGCATGATGCCAAAATGATCTCTGCAATGCTTTGGAGACATATATATATATATGTGTGTGTATGTATGTATATATCCTCAAGAATTTTAGTAGAAACTCCTGAGACAAAGATAATGCTTAAATGAACCATAATGGAGCTTTCCTCAACAATGAAAACGATAAAAAGTTCCTGTGAAAAACTGTCAGTGACAAACATAATTACTGCATTTCTGCATGACCTGGGAAGCTCTTCTTTATATATTCATCATATGCTGTACATAGAGTTATTCTTTCATCTATATTCATCTATATCTTCTTGCAGCTCTTTGAGACCAGAAGACTGTCAGACCTTTGCACCGGTGGGTTTGTGAATAATGCCCGTCCTATAGCGAACCCACAGATCCACCAAGATCCACCGAGACGCTCGGTCTTCAACCTGTCACAGCGTGTTTGCGTTTGAACAGTATATTAATTCTGAAGGAGACAAATCTGCTTGTGCGGCCCTCTCGACAGACATGAGCCATTCTTTCTTCTGCTATCTGCCTGTGCGATGGATCATAGCGACTGGATTATTCATCTATCGCTCTCTGAACTCTCTCTGAAGGGAAGCCAGCGGCCGCTGGGAGAAAACAGACCGGAGGATTGATTCTGATTCAGCCGGAGAGAGTTACATCTCAACCTCAGCGCTTTTGGATGATGAGAAAACAAAGCGTGGGAGAGAAGAGGGCGATGAGAATGGGTGAATTATACAATGAGTGAATTTAAACATTTCTGCAGGTAATTTTCAGCATGCAATCTGAGGTTAGTTATGCACAATGGTGTCTTTAACACAGTTAGCCAAAAGTTTTCTACATCTACAACCACATCACAAGCATCTATTTGGGGCCAGGTGGAAACACACACGCTGGCTAACTAGTGATCTAACTTTTGGAAACATTGCAGAAAGACAGCAGATTTAGTATTTCTACTTTTAAAGACTCCTGAGTCTTGAGGAGGAAGACTTTGGTGAATCTGCATTGTGAGGATGATCATTATGTCGTAATGTCATAATATAGAGTGAAAGAGAAAAAATATATATATAAACATGGTATTTATAAATGTGTTAAAAATAAATTACATTTAATTAACAAATTCTGGAGGACAAATCAATTTAAACGCTAACAAGTTGAATGCACTATAATTCATGGCTAAAAGCAAAATTACAATTAACAAAAATATTTAATAAATGCACATGCACTTTGCGAATTACGTGCATTCAAAACATTTTGAGTGTAGATTCTGTGCGCATCTACTAACATTTTAGCATCAGTCCAAAGGAAAGTACAAGGGAAAAACAAACAATGAATTTATGCATATCTCTTGACATTCATTTCATGTTCTCCACAATTGCAGCATAATTTTGACAAAACTCAAAACAGAAAGTGTGAGGCACAGCGTGACATTGACATCACCTAATTACAAAAACACCAGTGATTCATTTGCAACGAATAAATCGAAGCGAGCACCCTCTGAAAGGCTTTTAAGGCCAGCGAAGCAATGCAAGTTGTTACAGGGGGAAAAAACTACACGTCACAGCAGATAATCAGAGTTTGTACCTGATGGCTTTCAATTTCAGGAGGAACACGGCCTACCGGTGACAGCACTGAAATGTGAGAAGAAGCGAAGGGAACATTTCCATTCCCTGCGTGTCAAGAATCACCTGACTAACCCGAAGCCGGTCGCACGGAGCCGCAGCACTGCATATGAAGAACTCAGAGCAGCGCTGCTATTTTCATTAGAGGATACGGATTAAATCATATTTACATTTAGATCCAGACGCTTTCATTTCATTGTGCGAATCAAGTATGTGCATATTTGACTGCATAAAGTGTTTACCGCTCAAAACACACTTATGAAAAACAAAGCACTAGATATTGTACGGGTTAGAAAATGCATTTATGAAAATGAATGCAGTCATAACTCACAAATTGATAGCAGGATTTTATGAAACAAGAGATATAGTCTCTCTTATAATTTTCACCTATTTTGCCTCCGTAATGCGATGCAAAATAATGTTGCCTGGTACTTTTTTAAATCAGGCATGACTCAGGAATTGATTGGATAGTGAAAAGAGTGTCTATATGACAGATATTTGAAAAATAAGAGAGACTGATGATGTCAGCTGACAAGAAAAGTAGATTTAGAGATGGTCCAAGTTATTCCGATATCTTTAATTAAGAAACTATATATAAAAATTAATGTTTTACATATTTAAGGAGCAGAGAAGCCTTAAATAGCCCATGTGAAGCACTTCATCTTTAATAACATGATATTTATATAATAAGATATAATGATCTTGATGAGAATAACATTTGTTCACATCATGGTAATGTGAAATGGGGGTTAAAAAGTGTTTAATTGTCATGAAACTTATGTTACAAAGCAAAACAAACAAACAAATTGGATTTGTTGTCTTTAAGCAAAATATGATATTCTTTTGATTTTGGAGTGAAATATTACCCAGGCATTTTTTGACAGGTTTGGTGAGATTCACCCGTATGTTTGTGTGGGTGTCACACCGTCAGTTATGAAGCACCTCCAGCCTTCAGATGCAATATGAACTTCATATGATTTATCATTCCCCACTCTTGGATCATTCACCAGCAATCGATCAAAATCCTGTTTAACTAGCAGGTGATTTTCTCTAGCTTTGAGAAAAAAAGCACAAGCCAAAGTTCCCCGAGCTCAACGTCTGACGTGCCGCGCACCAAAGTGAGAAATATGGCCGCCGAGAAACCTGTCAGGAACATATTTAATAAGGCTCTCACTGATGCTTGATTAATCTTCATAAAATTGATCGCGCTGTCAGAATCTCCTCTCTGAAACGGTGGCCTCCAAACAACAGGCTTTAATATAGAGCGTGAGCGCGTGGATGTGTGTTTTATTTTACAGTTGGTTCTCAGCAGGCCGTCGCTCTTATTGGAGTGCTATTGATTCAAGATTCATTAGAGCCGCAGACTAATTTTGTGCTGAGTAGTGGAGCTCTCGCACTTTGAATATGCATTCATCTGCTCTCTGAAGCCGTGCACGCACAGGCCTTTAGCGACAGATGGCGAGGACGCTGTTCAACTTCCTCTCCCAGAGGAAAACTGTCCTCCAGGATTCCAGCGTATTGTGTGTCTTAGTCATAAAGCTGGTCAGTGTTTAATAAAGCACTCTGTTACATCGGCCTGTGCCGATACAATCGTACATCAATATATCATGATGCTTTTCCCAAGATATTGCATTGATGCTCTAGATCCGTATATCAATATTTCTTATTTATGTGTGCATTCAGAGGATTTCCAACAGTTCAATAAATGAAGATGCAAGTAGACTACACTCTAAAAAATGCTGGGTTAAAAACAACCCAAGTTGGGTTGAAAATGGACAAACCCAGCAATTGGGTTGTTTTAACCCAGCGGTTGGGTTAAATGTTTGCCCATTGTGCTGGGTAGTTTTATTTAACTCAACTATTGTTTAAAAATTACTGTATTGCTTAATTAAAATTAACCCAAAGTATGTTGGAAATGAACATTTATTAATGTTCAATGAATAATTATTAAACAATAAACATTTGCTTATTAATAAATTTATATTAATAAACTATTAAACTATTAAATTAATATTAATAAAATATTAAAGCTTATTAATAAACATTCACCTTTTATCTATTATTGTTGTCTCTAATTGCATCTGGTTTTTAATTTCCCAACTATTTTGGGTTCATTTTAAGCCAGCCATATAGCAATTTTTAAACAATAGTTGGTTTAAATAAAACTACCCAGCATGTTGGGCAAACATTTAACCCAACCGCTGGGTTAAAACAACCCAATCGCTGGGTTTGTTCATTTTCAACCCAACTTGGGTTGTTTTTAACCCAGAATTTTTTAGAGTGTAAATAAGCATGAATAATAAAAAAGCTGCTGGTTTAATTAATCCAGTTATTTGATGAATAAATTTCTACATTGTTTGGACATGTTGATTAAGTTATTTTGTGTCAATTGTGATAAGTTATTCAGGCCACATCTTGGATTTTAGATCTGGAAATATATATATATATATATATAAATGCACATTTGCATTATCTGTTAACAAGGCCAATAGATTTCTGAACTGTCGTTAGGGTGAACGACCACTTGTATTAATCGACTGATGCTGATATCCTCGAAATAGTGCCCATTTAATCAGTCTGGCTGATATCACTAGTCTCAGTTCTCTGACTCTTTTTGGGGTTTTGGAGAGAAAAAAAGAAATGCTGATGTTTCTCCTCTGGGGTCGGAGCTCTACACTGATCTCTCGCGTCTCAGCCAGTGAATTAGAGCAGCTTTTTAATTCCTTCCTGGAAGATTTCCTTCCATTTTTATCCTCCCATCAGTTCCCACAATGGGTCCTGGGAGAGCAGTATGGGAATCAATGCACAGGCCTCTTGTCCGGCGGTGGTCAATAGATGTGGAAGGATGGTCTCATCCCCTTCATTCCCCACCCCCATTTTCCAGAAAAACCTCATCAATGCGAGGGTCAGCGGGGTCACGAGGGCCACCTGGTAAATGGGTCATCCCAGCAATAATCAAAAGACCCTTGTTTATTGTTATCTTCTGCCCATGAATGTTGACCAGCGTCTTCACGTAACAGATAACGTTTGACATTGGCTGCTGTACTCTATAGTGGTTCTCTACTACAGGTCTACAGATCAATACCGAAAGCACGATCAGCACTTCAAACCAGAGGAAAGCTGTGCAGGGAAGTTAAAAGCCAGCGGCCTCGTTAACCACATCTAAGCAGGGTTTGGATTAGCATGTGGAATTTATCCAACGTCTCTGCTTGGCACACAGGCTTTGGTCCAACTAATTACTTAACCTACATTCAGATATTAGTGTGCTCTGAAGTTTGCCCTGGTTACCTTGAAGATATCTGACTCAAAGTCACCGGGAGAGGAGAAATGGCCCCACAGACCGGGATCTACTGTTCTTTTGGCCCAGTTACAATTAAAAGAATGTTCCGGCTGGTTTTAACCTATAATGTCTATGTTAGGGCTCCGTGATATTGGAGGAAAAAAGTGACATTGCGATATTTCTGCGATATACACTACCATATGTATATAGACATCTTAATATCTATTTAAGGCTTCTCTGCTCCTTAAATACATAAAACATAAATTTTTATATATAGTTTCTTAAGTAAAGAAAACAGCGTACAAACAAACAGTTCTTTATTTACCATTGCATTGCAAACAAGCAGAGATGTTACAAACACTTTATTGAGGATCCAATGGAGTTATGAGGTTCAGCTCTTTTAATACTTTTCATTGGTTTGCAAAACCCACAGACAGACATAAAGAGGGTGACCAACAGTAATGATTTATGAATAAAAATGACAAAATATGGAGTTAAATGATTAGTTCACTTGAGTTTTAAAATTTCCTGATAATTTACTCACCCCCATGTCATCCAAGATGTTCATGTCTTTCTTTCTTCAGTCGAAAAGAAATTAAGGTTTTTGAGGAAAACATTCCAGGATTTTCTCCATATAGTGGACTTATATAGTGGTCCAAATATCAGTTTCAGTGCAGCTTCAAAGAGCTCTACATGATCCCAGACGAGGAATAAGAGTCTTATCTAGAGAAACCATCAGTCATTTTCTAATAAAAATTAAAAATTATATACTTTTTAACCACAAATGCTCGTCTTGCACTGCTCTGTGATGCACCACGCATGACATAATCACGTTGGAAAGGTCACGCATGGCGTAGGTTGGATGTTCCGCGGAAGGGCGAAAAACTCCAACTCATTTTATCCTCCAACTTCAAATAATCTGAAATCGTTAGTTTACCTTTTCTGTAAAGGCCGTTTGACTTAGTCTTTCCACATTCTGGATCAGTACTTCTGCCTACGTCACGCTTGACCTTTCCAACGTGATTACGTGATGTGCATCGAAGAGCTAGTGCATTTGTGGTTAAAAAGTATATAATTTTTTAATTTTTTTAGAAAATGAGCAATGGTTTCTCTAGATAAGACTCTTATTCCTCATCTGGGATCATGTAGAGCTCTTTGAAGCTGCACTGAAACTGACATTTGAACCTTCAACCCGTTGAACCCCACTGAAGTCCACTATATGGAGAAAAATCCTGGAACATTTTCCTCAAAAACCATAATTTCTTTTCAACTGAAGAAAGACATGAACATCTTGGATGACATGGGGATGAGTAAATTATCAGAAAAATTTTAATTCTGAAGTGAAATAATCCTTTAATTAAATGAAAAAAATATATATTTATATATATTTATATTATATATATATTTATATATATTTATATTATATATATATATATATATATATAAAACAAAAATTCACAAGTATAATCTGGATGCATTACAGTATCGCAGTTTTGTAGTAAAATGTCATGAAAATGCAAAAAAAGATCTTTTATTTTATTTTATTTTTTGATTTTGGGGTGAAATATGAGCTGGACATGTTTTCATGAATTTCATACACACAGCAGGCTGTAATGATCACACACTGTTCAAATGGCTGTAATGAAGAGCAGCACAATTCTCTGTGGTGAAAGACGTCCAAACGTGCGATCGCCGGGGGAGATGCAGGACTGTTTGAGAATACGGCACAAAATAGCACCACTTACTCGTATTGAACAACGATTTCAAAGAAGAACATTTCAAAGCTGAATGGAAAGGCAATGTGTGGACTGATTCCATTATTAAAGGCGAGTGATTGAAAACAATTGAGAAGCAATAAAGGTGCAAGAAAAGCGCAAACGAATTTAATGAAATACCAAGTCGAATGCTGGACAAAAACATCTTTTCATCAGTGTGACACCGTTTTGAGCTCAGATGACCAGCTCGACCTACAATGAATGTTGATGTGTTTGTCGTCTGATGTAAAACTGTATACTCCCACCTCAAAGACAGTTTGTGTACTTTTCTATACCTCAAACCAGAAAACAAATGCATTGAATGACGCCAGTGGAACAGAAATTACACTGAGGCTTCTGATATGTCGACAGAAGATACAGCAAGCAGCGCCTCCGGTTCCTCGCGCCACTGAAAACTCATGTGAATGTCATCAGCCGACAGACGAGTAGAAAAGCAGACGGGAGGGAAGGATATCCTGCGCCCAGCAGCAGAGAAAGGCAAGAAAGAAAAAAAACACACGATGAAGAGATAAAGAGAATTCAGATGGGCGGAAGTGACTCTAGCTTTCACACTCTAGGGAGGTCAAAGGTCAGGAGGTCAACGGTCCCAACACTAGCAAGATACACTGACAGACAGGCTGTCAAACACTCAAAAGTTACATGGACACATGGGAAATCCATGAATATAAATCAGAAACTGAGAGCCAATGTAACATATTTACTGCATCTCCTTATGAAAAATCACTCTCCTGTCAGTCGCTTTAGATAAAAACATCTGCTAAATAAATATATGTAAAGGGAAGAACCAAAAGAACAGGTTTTTCATTCCCTGTGCTACCTTTCCATTGTTTTTCAATGTAAATAAAAGCTAGACGGACATCTTTAACCGTTGCGCTCGCGTCTTTTGCAGCAACTCGCACATGACAGAGTTTTAAAAACGTGGCGCTCAAGTTAAAATAAGATAACTTTTAAGATGACGAATACATTTTAACAGTCATTTGTCGCCACCTAGTGGTGTAACAATGATACAATCTTTATTTGAAGCGTTATATTGATGGAGATAAGAGATGAGAAATATGGTCACTATGGAATATAATCAGCTGTTACACCAAATGCACAAGCACGTAAAATAACACGGCACCCCATCCGTCCGTACTCCCTCCCTTCATAAGGCCCCTCGCTCCTCTCGCCAACCTCTTTGAACGATGAGATTTCTCACAACCAAGGGCAACCTCAGATTCCTTCCCTCCAAAGGTCTGTAATTTCAAATCCTTTATTTGATTGTTCATTAAGTTCAACCCTCCCCTGGAAATTGCAGCACGGACCCCGTTATTAGTGGTTCCAGACGTTTCTGCTTCTGGATTTTTCCTTCCAGCGTATATATACCTCGCCGGCCTGTGAGATGAGAGGCCAGAGCGGCAGACGGGACCTTGTTTTAATGGTCTTCTTGGCAGCGGCGCAGGGGAAAGTAAAGTAGAAAATAAAATGAGGTATCAGTGAAGAGCAGGGAAATGATGTCACACAGGGCAGAACTGATGCTTTTATTATTACTACTCTGAAAATTAGTGGTGTTTGCTTGAGAAAGCATCGCTCTTACTACTGCTCATATATTTCAGTGCAACATTATTGTTTTACTAAGTCACACTTTTCACCTGTACTACAGTCATGCTAATAAAGCTTGCTTGAATTAAACTGAATTTAATTGATAAAATGGGAGACAAAATGTCTCAAATGTCAGAAATCTCAATATGAACTTAAATATTTCTCATTGAATACTCTTAAGAATGAGTTATCAACATTCATTTTATAACTTTACACTCTTACTGTGTTAACAACTATCTCATGTGATTTATGAGAAACATCTGATAAGCTGATTCTTAAATGTGACCTATTATGCCCTTTTTCTAAGTTTTAATTTTGTAATTTTGTTTTTGGGCTCTACTAGAACAGGTTTTCATGCTTAAATGTTCAAAATACCTTATTTTTCCCATATTCTCCATTGTTGCAGCTCCTCTCTTCCCAGTCTGTCAGTAACGCTCCGTTTAGTTCCTGTCTCTATGAAGCCCCTCCTTCTGAAAAGCACACTGTGCTCTGATTGGTCAGCTGGAGCAGTGTGTTGTGATTGGTCAAGCACTTCGAGCGTGTTTGGGAAATGTCCCGCCCCTTACCATAACCGCCAGTTTCAACACACTACTAACTCACTCAACCAGGCCCCGCCCCTTTATTCTGCGTATGAATTATTTAAATGAGGAATATTGTGACGTGTTCATTCCCGGAAGAGACCTCAAGACTACAATGGAGGCGTTTCAGGGAGTTCAGAAACAGTGACACTGATATAGACAATAACTTTGTGCTTTGTAACTTTGCAGAACTTATTCAAGCTCAAACAGCAACATTACACACTGAAGAAAGATGAACATGTAAAACAAAAATAATATGACTCCTTTAAATGAAACAACTGAGGATTCAGAGCTATCAAAAAATGCAACCTTTGAGCAACAAAGTTCTCCTCTGGCAGCTGATAAACAGACTGAAACTACACGGCTCCATCTTTGCTCCGGCTTTTTTGATCTTGAGACTCGCATGAGCTCTCGCCTTTCTCACACATTCAAACGATCTCAGTGTTTGCGGCTTTTTCAGAAACCAGCAGGTACACCGAGGGCCATTCCCGACACGTGCGGCAGGAATTTCTACAAACAGACCCGAGCTTTTCCATGTACTGGGAAACTCCCAGCACGCTTTTGTCATTCAGGGTCTGTCAACAGGCATTAGACTCAACAGAGGAACAAAGCAAAGGAGAGAAGAGGCTTTCAGGCCAATATGGAGATCGTTCCCCGGGTGGGAAACTGAGCCCAGAGCTGTGTGTGTGGGAGCAGCAGAAAGAGAAGAAGAACAAGGTCTGGGTTTATTTCATGAGTCTTACCCACATGCAAGGCCAAACCAGCAGCTTCAAAGTGCTGCCTATGGGGAGACGCTCAAACCATATGCAGAAACCATGAATACAGCTGGAGTCTCTTTTAACTGGGTGTTCAAACATACACACACACACACACCTCAGACACACCCAAAACACAAGAGAATCAGCTCATTATGAATCTGAAAACCAAACACAAGTGAACTGACTCATTATGAATCTGAACACCAAACACAAGAGAATCAGCTCATTATGAATCTGAACACCAAACAAAAGAGAATCAGCTCATTGTGAATCTGAACACCAAACACAAGAGAATCAGCTCATTATGAATCTGAACACACAAACACAAGAGAATCAGCTCATTATGAATCAGAACACCAAACACAAGTGAACTGACTCATTATGAATCTGAACACCAAACACAAGAGAATCATGTCATTATGAACCTGAACACCAAACACAAGAGAATCAGCTTATTATGAATCAGAACACCAAAACACAAGTGAACTGACTCATTATGAATCTGAACACACAAACACAAGAGAATCAGCTCATTATGAATCTGAACACCAAACGCAAGAGAATCAGCTCATTATGAATCTGAACACCAAACACAAGAGAATCAGCTCATTATGAATCTGAACACATAAACACAAGAGAATCAGCTCATTATGAATCAGAACACCAAACACAAGTGAACTGACTCATTATGAATCTGAACACCAAACACAAGTGAACTGACTCATTATGAATCTGAACACCAAACACAAGAGAATCATGTCATTATGAACCTGAACACCAAACACAAGAGAATCAGCTTATTATGAATCAGAACACCAAACACAAGTGAACTGACTCATTATGAATCTGAACACACAAACACAAGAGAATCAGCTCATTATGAATCTGAACACCAAACACAAGATAATCAGCTCATTATGAACCTGAACACCAAACACAAGAGAATCAGCTTATTATGAATCAGAACACCAAAACACAAGTGAACTGACTCATTATGAATCTGAACACACAAACACAAGAGAATCAGCTCATTATGAATCTGAACACCAAACGCAAGAGAATCAGCTCATTATGAATCTGAACACCAAACACAAGAGAATCAGCTCATTATGAATCTGAACACATAAACACAAGAGAATCAGCTCATTATGAATCAGAACACCAAACACAAGTGAACTGACTCATTATGAATCTGAACACCAAACACAAGTGAACTGACTCATTATGAATCTGAACTCCAAACACAAGAGAATCATGTCATTATGAACCTGAACACCAAACACAAGAGAATCAGCTTATTATGAATCAGAACACCAAACACAAGTGAACTGACTCATTATGAATCTGAACACACAAACACAAGAGAATCAGCTCATTATGAATCTGAACACCAAACACAAGATAATCAGCTCATTATGAATCTGAACACACAAACACAAGAGAATCAGCTCATTATGAATCTGAACACATAAACACAAGAGAATCAGCTCATTATGAATCTGAACACCAAACACAAGATAATCAGCTCATTATGAATCTGAACACCAAACGCAAGAGAATCAGCTCATTATGAATCTGAACACCAAACACAAGAGAATCAGCTCATTATGAATCTGAACACATAAACACAAGAGAATCAGCTCATTATGAATCAGAACACCAAACACAAGTGAACTGACTCATTATGAATCTGAACACCAAACACAAGAGAATCAGCTCATTATGAATCAGAACACCAAAACACAAATGAACTGACTCATTATGAATCTGAACACCAAAAACAAGTGAACTGACTCATTATGAATCTGAACACCAAACACAAGAGAATCATGTCATTATGAACCTGAACACCAAACACAAGAGAATCAGCTTATTATTAATCAGAACACCAAACACAAGTGAACTGACTCATTATGAATCTGAACACACAAACACAAGAGAATCAGCTCATTATGAATCTGAACACCAAACACAAGAGAATCAGCTCATTATGAATCTGAACACCAAACACAAGAGAATCAGCTCATTATGAATCTGAACACCAAACGCAAGAGAATCAGCTCATTATGAATCTGAACCCCAAATACAAGAGAATCAGCTCATTATGAATCTGAACACCAAACACAAGAGAATCAGCTCATTATGAATCTGAACACCAAACACAAGATAATTAGCTCATTATGAATCTGAACACCAAACAAAAGAGAATCAGCTCATTATGAATCTGAACACCAAACACAAGTGAACTGACTCATTATGAATCTGAACACACAAACACAAGAGAATCAGCTCATTATGAATCTGAACACCAAACACAAGAGAATCAGCTCATTATGAATCTGAACACCAAACACAAGAGAATCAGCTCATAATGAATCTGAAGACCAAACACAAGTGAACTGATTCCTTATGAATCTGAACACCAAACGCAAGAGAATCAGCTCATTATGAATCTGAACACCAAACAAAAGAGAATCAGCTCATAATGAATCTGAAGACCAAACACAAGAGAATCAGCTCATTATGAATCAGAACACCAAACACAAGTGAATCAGCTCATTATGAATCTGAACACCAAACAAAAGAGAATCAGCTCATTGTGAATCTGAACCCCAAACACAAGAGAATCAGCTCATTATGAATCTGAACACACAAACACAAGAGAATCAGCTCATTATGAACCTGAACCCCAAACACAAGAGAATCAGCTCATTATGAATCTGAACACACAAACACAAGAGAATCAGCTCATTATGAACCTGAACACCAAACACAAGAGAATCAGCTCATTATGAATCTGAACCCCAAACACAAGAGAATCAGCTCATTATGAACCTGAACATCCATGCAGTCTTAAACTTTTTTAATGTATTCTGAATATTCTGCATTAAACTTATACAAATAAAGCATAGCATTTTATAGTCATAATCAGTGAATACAAATCAATATTTTTATATTGCACCATTATTTTTTATGATTATGTCATTTTATGATTATGCCATTTTATCATTATTATCATAATCATTTTATGATTATGTCAATGCTTCATGGGACAGATAATAAAAGAATAAAAGGCCCTACAGCGTATAATCATCAACAACATGTGACCTATAAATGTGTTGTTTATTGATGCAGCTTTAGTCTTAGTATGTACTACAGCATGTGGGTGAGAGGTAGTGTGTGTGTGTGTGAGAGAGAGAGAGAGAGAGAGAGATCGCTGATACAGCGAGTCGTCCGCCTCTGGAGAGGCAGCAGCAGATGTCGGTGTGTGTAGCGTAAGCATCCGCCCTGCGCCCACACGCACACACTCATGCATGTGTGTCAGGAAGCGTCTTCTTCCATCTTCACACACAGAGTCGTCATCTGCACTGTTAACACACACCTCTCTCGTATTTAAACCAATTACTGCTGCTCATCTACCAGCCAGACCGCGACCAATTACAGCAGGGGGCAAAGCGCGCTCACGTATGCTGATGTGCCCTTTCTCTAAACTTGTTACTCTGCTCCATGCCTGAGTAGGTAAATGTCTTTATGTTCGTCTCTTCTGCACTACTAGTGAGCGAGAGACACCATTAGAATTTTGCAAAGCTTGAAACAGACAAATATAAACCCGGTAAGGCATAAAAAAAATACAAAAACAATATACTTAAATCTGTAGTGCTTTTTATGCACCACCAAATGGAATTACAAAAATAATGACTGTTTCCAAATAGGTTTGTGTGCTTGAAAGAAAGTATGTGGCCTTAGAAACATCATGTAATGGCATTTGTAATGCATTACTAAAGAAATCTAGTTAAACATATTGATGGGACTTGATTTATCTAGTTAGATTTAATTGGATGAAAACATCCACTGATAAATAATGTTTATTTAGGCCAGAAACATAAATTATGCATGTAAATATAGTGTTAAAGTTAGATTGATTCATGTTGATTTGAACCCAAATACTCATTAAGTGCTAAAGTCTTATCACATCGTATCCAGATAAGATACAGCAGTGACCTTGTTGCCAACATCAAACTCACTCGAGAGATGGACATGTTTGTCCATCTGCCTAAAAGCATCGCTGATATCCGCTGCCCTTGTCTGTCAAAACGTCATTTGCATATTGACCCCTCACCCAATAGGAGACAAGCTGCAGCGTAACAGCATCGCCACGTCAAACTAAAAAGGGCCAGATTGATAGCGACCATTTAGGAGAAAGATAAACCATCAATTTCACGTCCGTCTGACAAAGAGATAGATTGGATCGTTTAAGTCCTTTGTCCACAAAGTCTCTTAGATCTCTGAGTGTGTTAAACAGTGTTCTCCAGCGCTTCTGAATATAGAGAAACACATACTACTACTAATAATAATAATAATATTAATAATACTATTTTTTTTATTATATGTATATATTTATATAGCATTTTAATCATATAAACTAATATATAAAATTATAATATCAAATTATATATATATATATATATGTGTATATTTACATAAACGAATAATTATATATATATAATTTTTATCATATGTATGTATAATTTCATAAATTATAAATACATATGATAATAATTATTAATAAAAATATATATGTATTATTATTTAATATTTATTTAATATTATTTAATATTTTAATAATATTTTTATTATATGTATATATTTATATAACATTTTAATTATATAAAACTAATTACTAATTACTAATTATAATATAAAATTTTATATAAACAAATAATATATATATATATATATATATATATATATATATATATATATAATTATCATATATATTTATAATTTCATATATATGAAATTATAAACATATGATAATAATTATTAATAAATATATATTATTATATATATATATAATTACATTTTTTATAAATAAATTATATAATTATCTATATAAAATTATATATACACACAGTATATTATATATATATATATATTTATTAATAACTATTTTTATATGTATTTATAATTTTATATATATATATATATATATATATATATATATATATATATAATTAAAATATACAAAAATATATAAAATTGTATATATTAATATATAATATAATATATATATATATATATATATATATATATATATATATATTAATTAAACATTCTATATACATTTATATATTTATATATATATATATATATATATATATATATATATATATATATATATATATATATATATATATATATGTATGTATATTTCTTATACATACATATTTTTGCTGTTGTTGTATTTATATAAAATAAAAAATATATATATTATTATTACTGTCCTTTCTGACTAAACTCAAGCATTCACACAACATACAGTCCAATTCATGAATTTGTGGTTCTTTTTAATGAATCAGCTGATTCGCCAATGATTCACTGATGAATCCAGTCTGAATAAATGACAGGAATCAGGGACTGAATCACTCACAGAGGTAATCGACTCACTCAGTACGCACATCACCTTAACAAAACATGTAAAACAGCTGCAAAAACAAATCCTGTAGGAAACACTGATATATTCACTCACAGCTCAACATAAAGCATGTCACTCCAGCAGCCTTGAACATTGACAATCCATTAAAGCAACACAAGGGGGAACATATGTTTCATGAAACGAGCCGAAACATATTTAAATTCGGGTCCACATGGTCGCCTCCCTCATTTAAACTCAGCAAATGGATCTGCGTCCCGATCCATGCAGAATAATGTGTTTAAGTGTCACACACGCTGCTCTCAAAACCAAGTTGTGACCTTTAAGATTGCACACTATTTACACCAGTATAATGCAGTGGCTCCATTTCCTCCTAAAGCAGGCCATTGTAAAGCCCCCAGAGAAAGACGGGATTGTGGAATTACTCGCTTGAACGGTGAATTTGCAGAGATTACGTGCTGGGTCGTTCCTGTTATGCAGAACCGTTTGAACTGCAGAAAAATGAATATGCTTGTGTTGTAATTTAAAGATTACTACAAAAGACACTTCAGAAATCAGCTCTGGTTAAACTTAGACGCTTAAAATGCATCAATTATTAGCTGATTATTTACACAATGAAAAGGAATGACTAAATTCATCAAATGCTGATGTTTGTGCTGCTGTTTCACCACCAGAGTGATGATGTCATCAAGGAATTGGCTTCTGTTAGTTAATGGGATTTTAAAAAGACAAACAGGACAGAAAATGATATTGAGGAAACGGGGGGGATAAATTGATCATCAGTTTAAATACATAAATATATAAAAAATATATGCATGTGTGTGTGTCTGTGTGTGTATGTGTGTGTGTGAGTGATGTGTATGTGTGTATATGTGCGTGTGTGTGGTGTGTGTGTATGTGTTTGTATATATGTGTGTGTGTGTTTTTATGTATATATATGTATATATACATATATATATATATATATATATATATAAACTATTATTAAACGTATTTATGATTGTAATTTTTATATATAAAATTATATATATATATATATATATATATATATATATATATATAAAAAGATAAATAAATAATATAATAAAGGGATAATAAAAAATGCATGTTATTTTTTGTTTAGTACTGTCCTGAGTAAGATATTTTACATAAAAGATGTTTGCATTTAGTTCACGAGACAAAACAATAGCTGAATTTATTAAAATAACCCCATTCATAAGTATGTGAAGCATTGATTCTCAATACTGTGTGTGGTTACCTGATGATCCACGACTGTTTTTGTGTTTTGTGATGGTTGTTCATGAGTCTCTTGTTTGTCCTGAGCAGTTAAACTGAGCTCTGTTCTTCAGAAAAATCCTCCAGCTCCTGCAGACTCATCAGTTTTCAAGCATTTTTGCATATTTGAACCCTTTCCAGCAGTGACTGAATGATTTTGAGATTCATCTTTTCACACTGAGGACAACTGAGGGACTCAAACTCAACTATTAAAAAAGGTTCAAACATTCACTGATGCTCCAGAAGGAAACACGATGCATTAAGAGCCGAGGGGTGAAAACTTTTGAATTCAAATATCAAGGTAAATTGTACTTAATTTTTCTGCCGGGAAACATGCAAGTATCTTCTGTTGCGTCCGAAGGGCAGTACTGAATGAAAAACAGTGATATTTAAACAAAATAAGAAAAATTGTGACATCTTCATCCTGTTCAAAAGTTTTCACCCCTCGGCTCTTAATGCATCGTGTTTCCTTCTGGAGCATCAGTGAATGTTTGAACCTTTTTTAATAGTTGAGTTTGAGTCCCTTAGTTGTCCTCAGTGTGAAAAGATGAATCTCAAAATCATTCAGTCACTGCTGGAAAGGGTTCAAATATGCAAAATGCTTGAAAACTGATGAATCTGCAGGAGCTGGAGGATTTTTCTGAAGAACAGAGCTCAGTTTAACTGCTCAGGACAAACAAGAGACTCATGAACAACCATCACAAAACACAAAAACAGTCGTGGATCATCAGGTAACCACACACAGTATTGAGAATCAATGGTTCACATACTTATGAATGGGGTTATTTTAATTAATTCAGCTATTGTTTTGTCTTGTGAACTAAATGCAAACATCTTTTATGTAAAATATCTTACTCAGGACAGTACTAAACAAAAAATAACATGCATTTTTTATTATCCCTCTTATTTTATTAACATAATTCTCATTTTCACAGATTCTGCAAGGGGTTCACATACTTTTTCATGCCACTGTATGTATGTGTGTATGCATGTGTGTGGTGTGTGTATATATGTGCGTGTGTGTGATGTGTGTATGTATGTGTGTATAAATGTGCGTGTGTTTGTATGTATGTGTGTATGTGTGGTGTGTGTGTGTGTATGTATGTGTGTGTATATGTGCATGTGTGTGATGTGTGTGTGTATGTGTGTATATGTATGTGTGTGTCTTTCGTGTGTGTCTCTCTTTAAAGGAGCAGGATCTGTTGAAGGATCAGGAGGAGATGTCTACCTAATTTGGAGAAACCAGTGAGACAAATCGTCATGTGATGCGGCCGGCGCTAAGCAGTGACACGACACTCGGCCCTCATCTGCATGTGACCCGCTCTCAGATCTGTTTTTCTCCGGCTCAGATGTGTTTAACGATGCTATACGGTAACAAGACAATCCTGAATCCGGCTTTAGCTGAGAACTTTGAGCTCAGTGTTTCTTTGTTCTTTGATAATTGAATAGCGTTAAATATTTCAGGGCAGCCGAGCAGAATATTTCAAAACACTGTGGCGAATATAACAGAGATTACAGTCAAACTACTGGAGCAGGCCAGAGCGGCTTTATGTTTTTAATTAGAAAAAAGGTTTAATGTTTCACTTTCACAATGTCAGTAAAAGGTATTAGTGGTTGAGTGTGGGATCAACGCTAAAGACTAGCTAATTCTATTTACCATTAGAGGAGTTATTACATTGACCTTTATAGGACCTATATAACACACACGCAGCCGGTTTGTGGAAAGTTATGGTGTCAGAAACACGTGTGGATACGGGTGGGGTTTGAGGAGCCAGGCATGATGTCATTGCTTATCGCCATAACAACAGCTCTGATACTTCAATGCCAGAATGTCAGTATGTTTTGATATGATCTCATCTACTGCAGTCTCATCTACTGAGACTTCACTCAACTTTTTTTCTAGGCTAGGCTGTAATAAGAACAGTGTGTTTCTCCTGCCGATGCATCCATGCTTCCCTCTGGTGTTCGCTTTGGGAAGTGCAAGATTTTTGTGTGTGTGTGTGTGTGTGTGTAGGTTTGGCTATACTAGTGAGGGTCACTTATATAGTATCATTATAGAAAATATCACTAGCCTGATAGTAAATCACTGATAGTCTATGCAATGTCCTCACTAATATAGTGAAACAAACATTAGTGTGTGTGTGTTTTATTACTCTCAACAGTTATTCTAGATTTTTTTTTTTACTGCAATACAGCACAAAAATTACCATAATAATGTATTTTATTTAAATGAACAAATAATTGTTATATGTATTTATAATTAAATTTTTTTAAATGATATATATATATATATATATATATATATATATATATATATATATATATATATATAAAAATTAGATAAATATAATATTAAATTATTTATTAAATAATTTGTGTATTATGCATTTAAAAATTATATATATATAATTATATAAACAAATAATTAATTCTAATTATAAATACATAGTTATTCTTAGATTACCAGTACTGTAATACATGATTTTTTACTAATATATCATATTTTGAAATAAAATAATAATAATAATAATAAGTAAAATAATAATTATAAATATGTTTTATATAATTTAATATAAATAAATAATTTTATGATTTTTTTGTCTAATTTATATATTTTTTTTCTATATATTTTTTGTCAAAATAATATATATATATATATATATATATATATATATATATATATTATGCATTTATAATATATATAATATTAGATAAAAATAATATAAAATTATTTATTAAATAATTTTGTGTATTATGCATTTAAAAATTATATATAATTATATAAACAAATAATATATATACATTCTAATTAATTCTAATTATAAATACATAGTTATTTTTAGATTACCAGTACTGTAATACATGATTTTGTACTAATATATCATATTTTAAAATAAAATAAAATAATAATTTATTATAAATATATATTTTATATAATTTAATATAAATAATTTTATTTTTTGTCTAAGTATATTTATATATATATATATATATATAATGCATTTATAATATATAATATTAGATAAAAATAATATAAAATTATTTATCAAATAATTTTGTGTATTATGCATTTATAATTTTTATTTATATATATATATATATATATATTAAAATTAATATTAATTCTATTAATTCTAATTATAAATGCATAATATACATATATTATATTATATATATTTATATTATATATATATATATATATATATATATATGTATTTATATACATAAATACATATATATATATATATATATATATATATATATATATATATATATATATATATATATATATATATATACAGTCTCCAATTACCCATCAATATAAAATCATAAAAGTGCCAAACTGCCCAGTGCAGAAACAAAACATTTTTAATATTATAAAAATATGTGAAATATGATGAGAGATATTCCTGACAGATTTCGAGAGATTCTCCCTTATAGACAGCAGGTTTGAAACTGTAAGCACTTTGATGACACAGGACGACATGAACTGAACATCACAGTCTCCAATTACCCATCAATAATACACGCAACAAGACGGCAGCATGAACGCATTCAGTACATGATACAGCTAGCTGCTAGTTGCATTAGCACACCGCTCATATGAGCAAACCAGACGTGATTACATCCTTGTAAAAACAATGAAACACCTTTTGAACGCTTGGCTTCATTTCAAAGAAACGTTCAAGCAACTCAAAGCATAATTTCTCTCTTAGAAAGAATCTAAGCGTCGCTTCATTCATCCACAATGTCAAGCGCCACACTGAGCGCCTGCTGAACTGCCAGGGTTTGGCTTCTTCCATGTGGCAATGCATGTTAAACTGAGCGAGAGGACACAAAGTCTGCATAGCGGTGCCGTCTAGGACACTTTCGGCCTCGAGGGCCCCATTAACATGAAAGGGGCAGAGAACTCGCACAAACATGGCTGTGTCGAGTCGATGCAAAGCCCCGCCGTACAACAGACTGAACTGTTTTAGTTTATTCATCCAGCAAAGCACTTCAGGGCCCCTTTGTGAATATGTAAATTGAAAACAAGAGAAGCAATAAGCGAAAAAGGAGCAAAATGAAATGCATAGAAGAACAGAAATCCAAAGCTTACGATGATATTTACGCAAGTGAAGTCTGTGAACTCGGAAAACAATAAAGCCTCAAATGTTGTTTAAAAGAGGTTCATTGAACAACAAACATCTCAAAAATAAAGTGTGTTTATGATAGAGGGGTCATTAAAACATTTTAAAATGTAATAAATGTATACATTTTTTATTCTTGCATGATTTTATAACATCATATAATCAACAAAATGGTAACAGCAAAATGGTATTAAAATTATGTGTATAAGTCGTCGCTTTGTTATGAGAAAGAATGTCCGGAAAAATGAATTTCATTGATGTCATTCGGAGTAACAGATATAAAGGGACCATTTTGGATCAAGTCATGCGGTCAATACCATGTGACAGGATGTGACATCATTCAGACACCTGCAAAGAACCACAAGGTCGTGAAGCAAAGTAACTAACTCTCTCAACTATTTGAAAAAGTCATGTTTTCACTTGCCGAAACATCAGGTCATTCTGTACAACCGCTATAAAACATGGAAAATGTTGCAATATTTAAAAAAAAAAATGTACTAAATATAAAATGTTTGATTGTCCTTTTACTAGCTAGCTAGATATCAGTCTGTTAGCATTATTTAAAAAATATATATAACCAAAATTGTGGTTAAACCTAATGACTTTTTTGGTGACAAATTTTGTCCATTTTGTAAAAAGTAACAAAAACAGTGTTAATTGATTATAAAAACCACATAATCTCATTGTTAACGCTTAATACAACTTCAAAATTAATTATATCTAATTATATCTATTAGTCAATGACCCATTAACTAAATCTTTTATGTTAATTGCTATCAAAATGTATGAGTTAGCTAACTCAGTGCTTCAAGTTAGTAGCAATAAACATGCATGAGTACTACAAACTCAAAACTTGATAGTTCTGCTTACTTAAAATTGGGAACATCATAACTCAAAAAAATTTATAACTACTTCAATTTATATATATTTGTGCAAAAAAAAAACGTATTAACATTATAAGTTAACCTCAAGGAACATATTAAAATAATCAAAAGAAAATCCACGTCATGACCCTTTTAAATCTGCAGAAAGCACACACGTTTTACTCTTTAAAATGCTAATAAAGGACTTCTCAGAAATGCTTTTAGCATGTTTTAGTCACTCTGAACCCTCTCCAACTAGTTGCATCTTTAAATTCATCCCCCATCACCAATGCTGCCATCAAAGCACTGCTTTGCTAACAAATTCATAACCTTCAACAAAATCTACAAAGACTTCATGGCAATCACCTGCTGTGAGCACAGTTCCTGTTATAATGTATAATCTGCAGGTCTCAACTGATAGTTTAGTGGAATAAATGCTATTTATATGATGAATGTCTTTTAGTTAACCATAGGGCAGTACAATTTTAGGCAAATAATAAAATAAATAAATATTATTTGCAATTTTTCTAGTAAAAATTACAATTGAGGTTTAAAATACGATAACAAAATATTCCAGGTTTCCTGTGCTTGTTTGTAGGGCTGCACAATTTGGTCAAAAGTTTGATGATTATCTATATGACTAATAATAATAATAATAATAATTAAAAAAAATTACATAACTTCAAAATGAGAAATATTACTATTGTAATATTGCACTGTAAAAATCATAATAATAAATATTAGTATTTCTTTTTTTAGTTTTTTTTTTTTTACATAACTGCAAAAATGTCATCATTATTGTTAATATTAATGTTTTTTTTATTTAATAGCCAATTTTTCAGATAAATATTACAATAGCATTTTTTATTTTGTTTAATATTTTTATATAGAAGTAGAGGTAGTAGTAAAAATAGTTTTTATTTTATTTTATTTTATTTATTTATTTATTTATTTATTTATTTTCATGGTCATGAAATGACCTTTCTGTAATAATAATAATATTATTATAATATAATAATAATAATAATAGTAAATAATTATCAATAAATATTAAACAAAATGAGAAATATTACTATTGTAATATTGCACTGTAAAAACTAATAATAATTAATTTTATTTAGTTTTTTTTACATAACTGCGAAAATGTCATCATTATTATTTTTATTATTATTAATGTTGTATTTTATTTAATATCCAATTTTTCAGTGAAATATTACAATAGTATTTTTATTTTGTATAATACTTTTATTTAGTAGTAGAGGCAGTAGTAGTAAAAATAGATAATTACTGCTATTATTATTATTATTATTATTATTATTTATTTATTTATTTATTTTCATGGTCATGACATGACCTTTCTGTAATAATAATATTATTACAATATTATAAATATTAAATATTTATCAATAAATATTAAACAAAATAAAAATATTACTATTGTAATATTGCACTGTAAAAATTAGTATTTAAGAAAAATAATACAATAATAATAATAATAATGTTTTTATACAATACAACTGTAAGAAAGAAAACTGCAAAACTAATATTTATGTTTGTCTCTGGGATTTATTAATTGCTCTAAGCCACATTGTAATTTTAGTTTTATTTCTATTAATCCTAGTTAAGCATCTGAAGATCTGTGTTCAACATCTACTGTATATATAATCAGATCTGTGCCCTAAACCAGCCTAACTCTACATTGCTCTCTTAAGATAAAGTAGTCAACTTAACGACTAGACAATTTCTAAAATATATTTTGCATGTCCCCATTCAATATGACCTGAATTTAAATGTAGATCTCTGGAGGTTTGAGGCCGTGTGTTTTTAATGCAGCGTATGTCATGCTTGCGTGTCATTAACGCGGAGCCCACTTTTCAACGCTCTTCCCTGAGGAGAAGATTACGGTGTGGTCTGAATATTGCTTTATAAAAACAGGGTGCCAGAGACGTCAAGAGAAGCTCGAGCTGCAGTGCAACATGGGAAGACGGTCCTTTGGCATCCAGAGCGGAGAAGAAAAGGTCTGAAGATCTTCCCAGACCCACAACAATGATTCAAGACTTTGCATTCAAAACACAAGACATGTTCGTTCTGTCTACGGCAATACTGTGATCTGAATGGAATTTGCTTCATATAAAAGACCAGACAACTTCTTAAATTTCATGACATGATGATTGTAGATTGAAGCACTGTAGCAGAAATCACTAGACTGGCTAGCATTTATAAAAACCCACACACTACAGTGATTTTACCATGATTCAGGAGGTTTTTAAACATGTTTACAGCTATAAGATAACTTCTATAACACTACTCTGAAATACAGCTAAAGATGTATATCTATATTTCTCCAAATACTGTATATATCAACTTTACAACAAGGTTCAATTTCTTACATTAGTTAACACGAACTAACAATGACAAATACGTCTAAAGCATTTATTAATCTTAGTTAAGTCAAGTGCAGGCCTATTAGTTTGCATTTACACTCCAAGACTTAATGCACAGATCTACTTGACTTTTAAGTGACTGGGCTAAACAAAAACTCTATTTTGAGCGCCACTGAGTGGATGCACCACTGACTAACTTAAACACATCTGATTGGTCATTGCATTCGGTGCTCAAAATACATGTCTGTGATTGGCTACAATGCTGTTAAACATTATATAAATAGAAACCTTCACAGAACGCTCGCACATTACACGCTCAAGTGTGCCGCACGCATCCTGAAAAGTGAAGCCAAAACATTTTGATCGCCCCCTGGTGGCAGGCTGAAGTATAGGTCATAAACCCCCGCCTCTCTATGTAATCGAATGGGACGCGAGCCAAACTAAAAAAATCCAATTACACTTCAAATAAATATTTTCCAAAGATGGTTTCTGTCATTTTAGGCAGTTCTTATCATGCAGACGTATGTTCAAGTGTCTGTTTTCCAGTAAATTTGGTTTTAGTTATTTGATGCAATAAAAACGGGGTGGAACATCATGATTGACAGCTGTGTTTGCGATTGTGCCATGAGATTAAAATGTGACGAGATTTCTCGCCAAGCTCAAAAGCTGTGATATTGCCATGATGGAGTGCGAGGGTGAAATTAGGATTGAATATCCCACTACTACGTTTACATTACGACTAGAATTAAGAACCATTTAATTCAGTTGAATAACAGTCGCTTTAATTCCATCCAGCTCATCCAACAACACGAGCTGCAGAGTCATACATAGTGCAGCAGGAATCAGAGTTCACTGATCACATGATGAGAGTAAGTGACGAGATGACTGACGAGACCATGGCGGAGGATTCGTTGCACAACAGAGCCTAAAAGCATCTGACAAATGTCTTATCTTGCAGAATTCGCACTCAGCACCACCGCTCCCTATTCACAGAGTACATGCGATAACAAATTAGAAAGCGAAAGTAAAACGCGATCGCTTTTTCTATACCCCGCAATTTGAAAGCAGCTCCCTGATGCATGCAAATGCAAATATCTCCCATTATGAAATGTATCTTAGACTGGGCTGTGAAGCTGTAACCATCTCTCAGCTCTGTATCACGCTTAAAGAAAAATTGTCTCTATTTGCACTTTGAATATTGAGTAATTTGATTATGGTTATTGTTTGCACTTAATGAGACTAAGTGAAAACTGATATTCGTTTATATTTATACTGTTTTTATTTCTATGATCAATTTGTGGAAAGGGGTTCAGTTAGGAACTTGATAGAAGCTCATCAATCATGTACAGTAAGGTCTGAAGAGACTCATATGAAATCATACAGGAGAGAAGTCAGTCAGTCGAGTTTGTGGATAAACATTTGGCAGTGTTTGAGTATTGTTGTCTTTTACTGCATATGATAATTCATACTCAGAAAGTAGAACTGAAATGACATTCATTACAAGATGATTAGTTAAAACATTTCAAATACACCTGCGGACTATTTTTTAGTCATGCATTTCGTCATTGAGGATTTCTTAAAAATACCGTGTATGTTTTTGTGTACTGTTTTTGCGGAAGTGGAGACACATCTTCCATCATTTTTACAGTCCTTTTACAGTCTGCTGTTCCAAAAACAAATGCTCATTCTACATGTGTGAAGCACCTTTGTTTGGATTGTGATTAAAACGCAGTGGTTGCCTCTAATTTCAAACAACTACATATATTTTTTGAGCAAAAAAAAAAAAAAAAAATGCAGCTCGATTTTCCCGTTTGCTTGTAAAAAAAATCAGGAACAGCCATGAAAAATCACGATCATGCATCCCTAATGCACGGGAGCCTTTAAAAGAAAGGGGAGTGAAATTGGCTTACTAGTAAAACTTTTAACATTATCAAATTATAAACAATATTCTCTAATATTATATGATATTGTGATAATATATCACTGATATTAGATGTATCGCCCAGCCAGCCCCTGATCTAGCACTGCATGACCTCTTCATCAAAACATCCTTACAAGATCCATCAGAGCTTAAATACAGGTGAGCGGAGTCATCCCGCTGTGCATTGATCTTAAAATTGCAAGTCACCGCATGCTTCGAATTTGCATTCATACGCCAGTTCATGCATAATCCCTCAGTCTGTGTTTAAACAACACGGTCCACGGCGTCTGTCTTTGATCAGAGCGAGCCCTGCGAACAGAAAGGACAGAATCAGATTTAAGAAATAAAGACAGACAGGGTGAATCTGCATGAATTATCACTCCTTTGAAGTCGCAACGCCCCCCCGGTGAAACGGCCAGGTGTGAGACTTTCCGCAGTTTTCGCGTACCTGCAGGTTTGAGAGCTTAAAAACTACAGCCTAGCAACCAAACAGAATGAAACAGCGGCTGGGAGTTTTTTAATAAAAGGGATAACACGCAGGGAATGCGGGGAAAAAATGAGTCTAGACGTCCTCTCAGAAAACCGCTTTCAGCCCCAAACGCTCGATCTAAATGACAAAGAGATAAAAAAGCGCACAAACTGGCATTTAAAAGGATAAAGACTAAAAACAGAGCTGAGCGACTGCAAGGCCTTTCAGTGTGTTTTTGTGTCGCTGGCGCACATGTTTGGATGCACAGCGCCGCTCCCACAGTTTTCTCCTTCCCATGGGCCCTCTAAAGGGGCAAAACACGGCTGTTGTGCCAACATGGACATCTATGCGAGGCTGGGAAGAGGAGGAGGGGCGGTCAGCGAGCGCTGACAGAAGTAAATAGCCTTCTCAGAGCGGCCGCTGTTATTGAGCCTTAATTAAAGCCGACCTCAGCTCGTGACCCCGCCGAGACGAAACAGCAGGACTATTGCTATGACCCTGCCCTGAACGTCACCTCCATGCATCTTCACTCCACTGCACTGCGGTACGACATGCCATTAAGATACAAAGCACTCAGGTAATAAGGCTGGGCAATATACAGTAGAGGCCAAAAGTGATGTCCAGAGGGGATATTTGTTTTTTACAACCCTATGAGTTCAATTAAACCATCAAAATATATGAGGGAAGAACAACACACTATGGTTAAGATATTTCTCTGACAAACTAAAAAGGCAAACTACAGCTACAGGTTTAATTTTTCTATGCACAACAAAAGCATAGAAAAACAAAAAGCTCACACTGACTGCAATATAATAAGTTATTAATATTTTGTTGGTTCTCTCTTGTTTTTGCAAAATTTCAATTTTGTCTCAATGTTTCATTGCGTTATCACCACAAATAAAAGCACAACTGTGCAATATGCTTGCAAAATCTTTAACTAATTTTTAATAATATTTGAATAAAGGGTGAAGTTGTCAATTTTCATAGCCTCGACATAATTTGTCTGTATTTTAACATACTTTCAACATTAATTTGTTGCTGATACAAAATTATTTATTTGGCCAATGTTTCCTAAAGATTTCACCAATAAGCCATTTTGATTCATTGCCACGAATCAGTTCTTTTCGAACCATTTGTTTCAATGAACGAGTCATTTGCTTCATCACTCACATGTTCATTTGGTAAATTGCATGGCTTGAAAGGTTCCTGTAAAAAATATATGCAGGAAACTATTTATTACTAATTACTGTTAAATTGCTGCATAGTAGGCTAAATAACTTATTTAAAAAGTATTAATTATACTTGTAGACGTTTAATTAAAAAAAAATGGCTTGATTAATTTTAAATCACACTGTACTCTTTAAAATGTCAAAAAAATGACACTAGATGCTATATTCACTGAAGATTAAAAAGATAACATTAAATTAATTTTAAATCTAATTTAAATAATACAATATTATATATACAAGCAAGTAAAATTATATATATAGTATTTTATATAGTAGTTTAATAATAAAATAAATATATGATATATATATATATATATATATATATATATATATATATATATATATATATATATATATATATATATATTTTTTTTTTTTTTTTTTTTTTTAGGAGTGTAACATTACATGTATTCATCCTGAACCATACAGTCAGTCACAGGCAATTCACACTCCAATCCAGAAGGATGTGCGTGCGGTAATGCAACGCTGTTTGCTAACTGCCACAACAGGAAAGAAGAACAGGGGCATATTCTTCGTACCTCGCTTAATACATCTGAGATGATTTGACAGATGCCAGATCTTCTAATCGTGATAACTGAACTCTGGCTAATTTGGTTCCTCAAACGAATTTGCAGATTGGATTAAAATATCTGGATTAAGTTGTCTAAGATTACTGCGTGTTCTCGTGTTCCATGAAAAGGGCAGATGTATCGATACACGAAACCATGATCAGCAATGCAGCGATTGGCTGGAGTCAAGACGGCAACGTAATGACATCATAGAATGAGAAAAGACACCTGACAAAAAACTTGACGAATTTCTAGACATTTATAAGGAAACAGCCAAGCGAATAAATGACAGAAGAATGTTATAATAGATAAATGAAATGTGCACTATTTTTTTTTTTTTACATGATTACCCAATTATTTAGGCTATATTCACAATTTCTAGTATTTGTACAGGCAATTTTTTTATTTCATTGTTGTAATTAGCAACTAATTTACCTTTGAAGCATATTTGACAGCATTAATTAAAGTTTCTTAAGGGTCAAGATCAAGTTATCTGCATCTCCTGCGCTTCATCAAGCAAATGCACAAATGCATGTACGGCATAGACAGCTGTACATCATGTGTGTAAGACTCCAATAAAAATTATTACGTAATTATTCCCTCACAAATGAATCTCTGAAAGAGTAAAACTGTCGGTGTCTATATTATGACACTACACGGCATTATAGTATTATTTGCAAATTTATTTTTAAATCATTATTATTGTCCCTGGTTTACATTAGGGTACTCTTGTGGGAAAGTAGCAGTGGCTGGGACAGACTTTAAGCATCACCTCCGCTTAAAAAGATGCAATCTAATCCTGTTTACATGAAATAAGCCAGGTTTGAGCTTACGGACCTGTTGCTATGACAGCAAGTCCAGGATGAGCGTCGAAGAACCGAACAATCCAAGATCATGCCAAATCGTCATCAATCAAATCCAGCTAACTGAGTTAGCGACGTACGAAGAATATGCCCCAGATGATCAGTATAGATATGTTTATATGTAATCTCAGTGTTTCAATTGTGGAAAGACATCAGTAAAACAGCTTGAGAATAATACCAGCATTACATTCACCTCAGGCAAGTCACTCAGTGTCCACAGCATGTTAGTTCACTAGAGAAATCAACTCTAGTGGAGCATTTATCCTTAAGAAAATGTTAATTGTAATTGAATTTATTTAAAAGAGAGACACAATTTGTTTACTAAACCACTGTTTAATAAAAAAAAGAAGAAAAAAGAAACAATTTGATGTTTATTTTTATCCCCCTTCCTGTACTGAACCGTGACTTTAATACCGAGGTACGTACCGAACCGTTATGTTTGTGTATCATATATGTATTCATTTACAAGGCTGAAAAATATGAATATAGAGTTCTTATAGTCATACCGATAAACTCAGGCACCATGTCATCTTATCATAAGAGTTAAACTCAAAAACATACTGAATCTGCATCTCCGCAAGCACAAACACTTCAAACGACGCATAAATACAGATAAAAACACTGATGTCTCAAGTCTTTCAGCGTCCTCGAGTTCCGGCAGGAGAATGCTGATGAAGCGACACTTGTCTGCGTTCATTTGCCTTCTCTTCACATTCATCACTCACCGTGGCCTCTCTGAAAGGGTTGAGAGGTGTCTGAGTGTGTGACGAAGAGGAAAAACATCAACAGCTTTCAATCAACACAAGGACTTACAACTAGTTTATCATTCTTGCATGGCTGTCAGGTGTGAAGTACTGGCTCATTGAACAAGTTGCCCCACAAAAAAGCCATTTTAATGTCTGCCATGTCTCTTTTTCTTACAGATATGAGAGATTGAGAGCTGTAAACACAAGTCCAGATAACAGATTACAGAAACAAACACTTGAAATGTCTGAATGTCCTTCATTAGATCAAGTGTCTGTATCTGTGCACAAACACGGCAAGATCTTTTATTACCGTCCTCATTTTTTCTAAATGACTTAATCAATTGGTGCCGCAATACATTTTACCTTCAATTCCAACTCTAGATCTGTTGTTTAAAACCAAACAAATGTCAATTTCTTTCTTGTAAAGTGTTTGTGCATCTCACTTTAACATATATGACACATGCCTCGACATTTTACATCTAACGCAGTGGCTTTCAGATGATTTTAAAATGACTAAATATGTGTATTCGAATACTGAAAAAAAGTTTAAATTCTCTTTAATATCTATATTGTTTAACCTAGACAGGAATGAGATTAAATAGAGTGCAAATGATGATTTCTCTTCTCTAGGGTTTCAATAGGGTCTCAAACTGTTACAAATATGTCAAAGAGATCTCAATTTTACCAATAAAACATTTCTCAACAAATTCTTCCAAGACTATATTACAGAGACAAAGTCTTATAATTCACACTGCACCATTTATGCTACATCAGTCATTGCTTAAATCTTGTGTCTGGTTGAGGAGAGATGTGCCGTTATGTTTTCATCATGTTATCAGACTTTGGTTTTTGCATGGAATATACAAAAACTGACGATAAAATTGCATACACTAATGTTTGAGCTTTAAATGTTTTTAAAAGAATTCTCTTCTGCTCATCAAGGCTTCAATTATTTGTCCAAAATTACAGTAAAAGCAGTAATATTGTGAAATATTATAGCAATTTAAAATAACTCTTTTCTATGGAAGCTTGTTTCCACCATGAAATAAAAAATGTTTTTTAAAGTTTTTTTCTCAGAATTGCAAGATATAAAATAGCAATTCTGACTTTTTCCTCACAATTCTGACGTTTCTTCTTCTGATGATGATGAATTGTGAGAAAAAAGTCACAATTGCCTTTTTTACTTTTTTATTTAGTGGCGGAAACAAGCTTCCATAGTGTTCTATTTGAATATAAGTTAATATGTAACTTATTCCTGTGATCAAAGCTGAATTTTCAGCATCATTACTGCAGTCTTCAGTGTCACATGATCCTTCAGAAATCATTCTAATATGATGATTTGATATGTAAAGAAACATTTCTGATTATTATTATTAACATTGAAAACAGTTCATATTTTTGTGGAAACCTTGATACATTTTTTATTAGGATTTTTTGATGAATTAGAAAGTTCAAAAGAACAGCATTTATTTGAAATAAAAATATTTTTATAGCTATATTTTTATATTTCAGTCAATTTTTATTTAGATTTTTTTAAAGGTGCCCTAGAATCAAAATTTGAATTTACGTCGGCATAGTTGAATAACAAGAGTTCAGTACATGGAAAAGACATACATTGAGTTTCAAACCCCATTGCTTCCTCCTCCTTATATAAATCTCATTTGTTTAAAAGACTTCTGGAAAACACACGGATCTCAACATAACACAGACTGTTACGTAACAGTCGGGATCATTAATATGTATGACCCCAATATTTGCATATGCCAGCTCATGTTCAAGGCATTAGACAAGGAAAGGCAGTATTAACATCTGGATCTGTGCACAGACTAGGTAAGCCAGCAAGAACAACAGCGAAAAATGGCAGATGGAGCAATAACTGACATGATCCATGATAGCATGATATTTTTAGTGATATTTGTAAATTGTCTTTCTAAATGTTTCGTTAGCATGTTGCTAATGTACTGTTAAATGTGGTTAAAGTTACCATTGTTTCTTACTGTATTCACGGAGACAAGAGCCGTCACTATTTTCATTTTTAAACACTTGCAGTCTGTATAATTCATAAACACAACTTCATTCTTTATAAATCTCTCCAACAGTGTAGCATTAGCATGAGCCACAGAGCATAGCCTCAAACTCATACAGAATCAAACGTAAACATCAAAATAAATACAATACTCACATAATTCGAAGCATGCATACAGCATGAATGACGAACATCTTGTAAAGATCCATTTGAGGGTTATATTAGCTGTGTGAACTTTGTAAATGCACTGTAATATAATCGAGAGCTCGTGTGGCAGGGAGCAGGCGAATTAAAGGGGTGGCGCGCTGCCAAAATCAGTGTATAGTTAATGATGCCCCAAAATAGGCAGTTAAAAAAATTAATTAAAAAAATCGATGGGGTATTTTGAGCTGAAACTTCACAGACACATTCAGGGGACACCTTAGACTTATATTACATCTTGTGAAAAAGCATTCTTGGGCACCTTTAAGAAACATCTGAGACAAAGTTTATACTCTAATAACTCCCTGAACTATGAAACTACAAGAATTATTTATTTTTCTTCTAGGAAAAGTCATAACTTCATATTTGGTGTGTTTATTTGTGTTTTTATGAGACTTTTTGGCAGAAGCGCTCCGCATATGAGTAACAGGGTAAAACTGCAGCGTTTCAGGCCTGTAAAGTCAACTTTTGCTGTTATTGTCTTCACAGCACAAGTTTGCTGGAGAATTCGTTCAGGATTTCCACAACAAAACAGCAGCTCGGCCCCACACCCACTACTTCCTCCTATTCTGTTCCAAAAGGAAGCACGGCCTCTCCGACACCGTCTGCTCGTTCCCACAGAACTTCCTCGGGTAGATCTCGGAGCACGGCACTTGTGGCGCTGGTTAGTTCGAACGCTCACCCTTGTCTCTCAGAGGAACCCGCTGCTCATAAAGAAAACAATTTCACACATTTTGGTTCAGTAAAATGGAACCCATGTTTCTGCCCTTTTCTCAGTGCCAAATGAGAAAGTCCCGCCTTTCTGGCTCCGTGCAGCAAATTAAAAGTCAGAGAGCAGAAGACAGGCAGCTGTGCATGCCGAGGTTAACGTTCCTCGCTGGGTTTGGGTTTTGCCACATGTGCTTTGGGCCGGGGAGGAGAGGATTTTGTGTGGTCAGAGCGAGACCAAACCGAAGTACCACTCAAGTCTGAGCAAAACGCTTTACTCTCAGAGCTTCCACGGTTTATGAATGAGAAAAGGATATTTTAATATCCTCAGTTTCTATTAAAGCCAACATGTTTGTGTGATTATACAAAATACTTATGACTAGAGCTGTTAAGATTGCACACATATGTGTGAGCCGCCCAGCTTAACAAAGTCATATAATACAAATACGCTGGCCGACATTTTACTAGCATACTAATTGTTGCAGTACCAACTTAAGAACACAAAGTTCATCAGAAATGAGCAGACTGAGCTTATCGAACCTGCAACGTTTGTATTAGCAGCACAAAACCCTAACCATTGAGCAACAAACATCCAATACCTGTGTGAGACTGTATGCTTGTAGCTGTAAGAGCACATATACATTAGTAGAAAAGCCTGTGAAATAGTGTTGTTTGTTAGCAAGTCCATCACAGCGAGCCCTTTAACCGTTGCCAAAGCAGACGAGCTCCTGCCGCAAGGCCACTACTGTGATCATTTTTCAGACGCTGACTTTGCCGTGATGTTCTGCTGCGAGGGCCAGTTAACATCACAGCTGAGAAATGTTAAGCAAAGAGGCGATTTGGCAAAATCTCAAGCTTTCCGCTTGCTGTACCTGCAATGAATGCTGAAGAAACAAACAAACAAACAAAGCATGGACGATAGCGATGATCTCTGCTCCTCTGAGCTGAGGAATAAAACGGTTCAATGCAAAAATTAATTGTACTTAGTCTTGTTTTCCAGTACAAATATCTAAACATTCTTAAATCAAGATGCATTTACATGAGAAGTCTGAAAAATGTACCAAAATTAAGGGAGTGACTTAAATCAAAGGGAAAGCAAGATTATTTTTCTGACCCCATTGGCAGATATTTTGTCTTGTTTTAAGCAAAAATTAAAGTCAAAATAAGAAAGCAAGACTTCATATCTTATTTAAGTTTGCTTCTTGATTTAAAGTCAGCATGAAACGGAAGTTGCAATAGCGTTTTCTTCCCTATCGTATCGGATATCTGAGTGAAACGGCTTCTCAAACAAGAACAAATGTAGGGCGGGGCTTGATTCTGTCCATGGGGAATTGATTGGATGGTTGTGGTTTGCTATTGGTGGATCTCATGTGAGTGACAGGTTGCCCAGCCCTCGTTTTCAGAGAAGAGAAGAGATGATGCAATAGGGAGGGGAAGTTATTTTGATTCAAGATTACGAAGCACATGATTAGAAAAAAATAATGATGTGCACAGATATCATTTATACGGAGCCCTGCATATGACATGCAGGGGGAAAAAAAGTAAATCATACACATGATTTACTATTTCATTCCCTTGATTTAAAATCGTGCACACAACTTATTTCATTCCCCAAATGAAAAATCGTGCACAAAACTTATTTCATTCCCTCGGTTTATATATCGTGCATGTGATTTAGCAAATCGAGAGGACGAATTAGTAAAACGTGTGCACGATTTAACCTACTATTTTTTTCATGCATGCACGTTTATAATAAATACTGCAGTATTCCATAAAACAAAAATTAGAATTTCATGGTGACTTAAAGAATGTTTAGACATCTATCTGTACTGGAAAACAGGACAAAAATTCTCAGTAAGAAAATAGAATAACAGTGTATAAAGCACATGAAGAACGACTGCGGAAGCCGAGGGATGTTTTCACCTATAGCCTGGAACAAATGATATGCAGCCCCGCCCACAAACTCACCTTCGGCCATTTAGGGTTAAGGAGGCGGGCTTTGACTGCGTCGTCCAGGGCGGTCTGGTACTGGCCCAATTTGAGGTGGGCAGCCGAGCGGTTGCTGTAAAGGATGCAGTTCTGTGGGTCGGCACGCAGAGCCTCGCCGTACAACTTCACGGCGGTCTGGAAGTCTCCCAGCTGGCAGGCCTCGTTGCTTTGCCGCACCTTCTCCATGAACTCTGCCTTGCTGAGGCCCGGGCCTTCGGCTGCAGCGTGAACGGCCCTGCCCAGCGCTCGCGGTCCAAACAGACCAAACTGACCAGGAGGAACACAAATGAGAGAGACGCATTAGCAGATATATAAGTGGATTTTTTTTTATTATATGCAGCATGAAGGCTTTAAATGCCAATTTCAAATATTTAAAAATCCTGAAAAAAGTAGCATGTTTGTTTTCTATAAAAATATGAAGCAGCACAACTGTTTTCAACATTGATAATAAGAAATGTTTCTTCAAATCAGCATATTAGAATGATTTCTGAAGGATCATGTGATACTGAAAACTGGAGTAATGATGCTGAAAATTCAGATTTGATCACAGAAATAAATTACAGTTTAACATATAATCACATAGAAAACAGTTATTTGAAACTGTAATAATATTTCACAATTTTTACTCTATTTATTGTATTTTTTAATCAAATAATAGTGGCATTGGTGAGCAAAACAGACTTTAAAAAAAAAATAATAATAAAATACCACCACCAAAACTTTAAATGGTACTGTATCAAATACTCACTAAATACTGAAACTAAACTCCAAAAATGGATTCATAAATTGTCATGATGATGATGATGATGACATGACACACATTAACATATGATGCCCACATTTACCTATTCTCTATTCAGCAACTTGACCCACCCATGAACAACATTTAGCCAATCATAACAGGAGTTATTTGCATAAAGTCAAAAAAAGGTTCGAGTAAGGGTGATAAACTGCTTTTGGTGCATCTTGATTGACATTATAAATGGGAAAAATACAAAACATGACCCATTTATTAAAAATGATGCTGACTCATGCTCGGTTCTGTTGTGTATAACATGTAGCAAAGCAGATTTGTACGGTTTTAGGATTATATTGGCAGGGTCAAACACAAAGAAATCGCAGAAGAAACCCTTCTTCTTAATCTCTTGAAAAAACACAAGCTCAAAAGAACAACCCTTCTGAGAGGCTCTAAGAACAGAATGTCACAACAGCAAACACTATAGATCAGAATATATTTATTCATTATATATTGCTAATTAGCTGATATGGTCGCCGTAATGGTGACGATTACATGTGCAAGAGAGACACCTCTGTTAGGTGAGCACAGCAAACCACATTGATAAATGTCTAATTCAAATAACTTGATGGAAAATGTGTTAAAATGGCTCATGACATTCATTTATTGAGCTAAAGCTATTTAATATCTCAAAATAATATCATATATTCGGTTATATTGTGTCTGCACACAACGCTAGCGTCAGGCCGCGCTCAGTGTTTTGGCTGTGAGGTCGATTCCTCGGGGAGACACACACCAGTGGCTCCTGCTGACTTTGGAGAATGCAGGAATTTTATGACTAGCCACCTAAGAGCTTCACATCTGGAGAATTCCCAAGAGCGACAGGGAAAAACAGGGAGGGGATGGAGATGGAGAGAGAAAGTAAAACGGCAGGCGAAGAAAGCCACTCCAGCCTGTAATCTCACACACAGGCCACACCCCTCCTCCCTTCTGCAGGAATTCTGGGATAGCACAGCGGGATAATTACTTCCAGAGAGGCCAAAAGGAAGAGCCGGAGCAGTAGAACGACAGCATGAGTGAAGGAGACGAACGAAAATGGACAGGAAGACACACACAGCGCGAAACCGAATGCAAAAAGAAGCAGGGAGATGTGAGAGAAGCTGAATTTTGTACCAAGTTACAACATTAAGAAGCAAAACAGCTGAAAGACAGAGAAAAAGTCACTACAAAGGCAGTTATTCTGAACTCCCTGAAACGCCTCCATTGTAGTCTTGAATTTCTTCCAGGAACGAACATGTCACAATATTCCTCATTTAAATAATTAATATGCAGAATAAAGGGGCAGGGCCTGGTTGAGTTAGTTAGTAATGTGTTGAAACTGGCGGTTATGATAAGGGGCGGGACATTTCCCAAACACGCTCAAAGCGCTCGACCAATCACAACACACTGCTTCAGTGGACCAATCAGAGCACATTGTGCTTTTCAGAAGGAGGGGCTTCATAGAGACAGAGCGTTACTGACAGACTGAAAAGAGAGGAGCTGCAACAATGGAGAATATGGGAAAAATAAGGTGTTTTTTGAACATTCAAGCATGAAAACCTGTCCTAGCAGAGCCCAAAAACAACATCAAGAAGACTTTGAAAAAGGGTATAATAGGTCCTCTTTAAAGGCATCATTTACATGCCTATGTAATAAGTAGGAAAACACATTATGATTCCTTTAAAATACCTTCTTTTAGCCAAATCTAAGGCAATATCAGTATCTATCCTTCAGACAATTTCAATCCCATAATACCCTGCAATTAAGTTAAATGAATCCAAGATGGCAAACACTGTTGATGTTGATTACAAATTTCATTCAATACTGGAAAGTAATGATAAAATACCCAATATTTAAGCCAATATTGTGTGTGCCACGTATTTAAGTCTACTAGAATATCATGTTGTTAGTTTAGCACCAAACTGGAATCAATAGTGAGTCGACCGTTTCATGTTGTGTGGGACACATTATGAAGCGATCTTCACCTGGTGGACATAAACAGACAGAAATAGTCTTACAATAAACCATAACACCTTAGAAACGTCCGTCTTGCGTACATTCGTCTGCCGGAAGCTAGTTATTTTAGTTTATAAAGTTTTAAATATGGATATTTTTCTTACAAAAACCAATCGCATTGCATTAGAAGGCCTTTATTAACCCAACACAATGACACCACTATGATTCTTATTTTTGAACATTTAGTTCCCTGGTGTGGTTTGAACATGTCCAATTGTTTTGAAGCTTCAGGAAAGTCTGGCGAAATCTACATCCACCCCATCCAGGGCTAGACACAGATAACAGTGTTAGGCGTATTTATGTTGGCTGCTGTCTATATGGGCAGATAATGACAGCCTTGGTGTAGGTAATTCTGAACAGACAAATCTGGCCGCACCAGCGCAGAGATGGAGCCGGTGGTCATCTTCATCTTCAGCTGAGACAACAGACCTCACAATGTTGATCAGCACGAGAACACGTAACATATGGAACACATGTACAACTCCAACTTCGTTCAACAGGCCAAAAATAACAACTGTAAACTGACCACACACATAATAATGGACATGCTGAATGTAGTCATGCTCCAGTCCTCAGTGATCTCTGGACACGGACTAATTCCATTAGTGTCTTGAGTGATTTGATTGATTATCTTCAAGTCGAAATGGTCAGAGAACATCAAGACGACACCGAATCTGAGCTAACGCTGGTCACAACCCAAACCAGAAATGTCAAATAATGACCTTGAAGGTCCATTTCTCATGAATACTTCAATATTGAGTGAACTTTTTTTCAAATAAAAGAGTTAAACTGCAAAAATGTTTAATTTTAAACTATCTGACATAAAATGAAACCACATGACCTCCCATATTTACACATCAATGATGCTTATTTTGGCCCAGATATTAAGTAAGAAGATGTTTAATGATTATTTACACTAGTATTCAAAACTTTGGGGTCAGTAAGATTTTTTTAGTGATTCTGAAAGAAGTCTCTTCTGCTCACCAAGGCTGATCAGCAATACAGAAAAAAACAATAATATTGTAAAATATGATTACTATTTAAAATAACTTTTCTATTTGAATATATTGTAAATTTAATCCTGTGATCAAAGCTGAATTTTCAGCATCATTACTCCAGTCTTCAGTGTCACATGATCCTTCAGAAATCATTCTAATCTGCTGATTTGCTGCTCAAGAAACATTTTTGATTATTATCAATGTTGAAAACAGTTCATATTTTTGTGGAAACTAAAACATTTTTTTCAGGATTCTTTGATGAATACAAAGTTCAAAAGAACAGCATTTATTTGAAACATTATAACATTATGTCTTTCTTGTCACTTTAATGTAAATATAATGCATCCTTGTTGAATAATAGTATTAATTTCTATTAAAAAAGGTGAAAATGATCCTAAAGTTTAGAATGGTATAAGAAAGGTTCTAAACAGAACATTAAAGGGTTCTGCAGGCACTTCATATATAGAACTTTTTAGAAGTTCTATCATGGGATTATTTTATGAATTTAGTTTTAATTAAAAAAAATTGAATCTTAATCTTATGAATTAAACAGCTTGTAAACATACTTTATCACTAAAGAAAACTTAAATAACCTGTTAAAGGAGACCTGTAATGCTCCTTTTACCAGATGTAATATAAGTCTCTAATATACGTATCTGTGATGTTTCAGCTCAAAATCCCCCACAGATCATTTATTATCGCTTGTCAAATTTGCCCCTATTTGGGTGTGAGCAAAAACACGCCGTTTTTGTGTGTGTCCCTTTAAATGCAAATGAGCTGCTGCTCCCGGCCCCCTTTTCCAGAAGAGGGCGGAGCTTTAACAGCTCAACAACAACAAAGCTGGAGAATCTCACGCAGCCAAAATGAGGATTGTCAGTAACGGTGTTCAGCCTTACATTGTTCAAACCGGAGTCGACACTGATGGAGAGACTCAGGAAGAAGTTACAACTTTTATGATGTTTCTGAATGGTTAGTGGATAAATGTATGTAGTTGCTGTGGAGTTGATTCAACTCATCCACTAGCATGTGCCGTCATGTTCATCTTTTGTGTTGAATTGACCCTCGTTTGTGAAGCAGTCCGGCGTAAAATGACGGCATGACAACAACACTCTACTACAACAACTCTTCCTCTTCTCTAAAGCAGCCCAACATGGCCCCGCCCCCTTTGTTGTGTGTTCTCAGGGGCGGGGTTTATGTAAATTTTAGGGTTTGTGATGTCACCAACCCGGGAAGAAGCTCGTTGTAGTCCCAACCAGCCATTTGTTGTAGTCCTTAAAAAGCGATTTCTGTAACAGAAAATATCTCCTTTGCATTGAACTTTGAGCGTCGTAACTTTGCAGATGTTGTTTATGCTCAAACAGCAACATTACACACTAACTAAAGTTAAAAAAGTGAAATCATAATTAACCACTCCTTTAAACATGACCGTCTTTTTTTTGGCATAAAACGTTCTTTAAAATCAAATCAAGAACCCTAATAGAACCCCATTGAACCTTTCTTTCTAAGAGTGTGGTGTAAGGAGTCACGCACAAGCTGAGCAAATGCTTTAGAAATGACTAAAGCATAAGTGCTTTCTCCAGCTTTCTCCAGGTATTACAGACCTCTTTGAAATAATCTCTAGCAAAACAGAACAATAATGCAGCATCATTAACAATAATGTTCTGGCCCTAATGATCAATAATCTAAATCTGCCCACTGACTGTTTATGCACCATTGTAAACACAGGTGTAATGGACATGAGGGACAATGCTAGGCGATGCCATGCTGTGTGTTTGTTATTAAAAGCACAGGGTCAGCCAGAGGACACCGGATTGTCCAAGCATGGTGTAAAAATTGATTTGGGTAAAACACATAAAGGTTGTTTTCCCCTCCTGCCGTGTTCTTCCTATCTGATCACTGCTCACAGCTGAGCGGATGCTTAAACGCAAACTACTAGACTAACAACACTAGAGGCTAAAATATCAGCATGCAAACAAGGCCTTTTAACCTGACTAGAGGCAACATGTGTTTTTTTTTATTTTATTTATTCTTTTGATTTTGGAGTATAACATGACCTGTTGTGGTGAGATTGACCCAATAGTTTGACACACCAAACAAAGTTGATCCCTGTGTCTCCCTGCTTCCTCGTCTGTCTGCCCGCTCCTGATCCCACCCTCCGTCTTGAGCAGGTCAGGGGGCTGAGGCACATTCCTGGGAAAATGAAAACAAGCCTCTCCTCTGGCAGGCATCAGGCAGCCGGTGGAGAAGTTGATGCCCGCTCAGAAGGGCCCGCGGGGCGTCGACTCGACTTTACACTATCTGCCTGTCCAACAGCTGTCTCCAGCCTTCTCCTTTGCCCAAAACATTTCCAAACATCTGAACATCTCACGAACGTCTAAAGACTGACCCCATAACACTGGTTATACAGTCAAACACAGTAGTGCAACATATGCTGTGCTATATACACAGGCTTAACTAGCTTAACCAGACAGATTTCCTTGATCAACAGCAGCTACACCAACATACCAGCTAGAACAGCTTTAAACCTCATGGGTAGGTCTGTTCTGAGATGTCCATATAGTAAATGCAAATGATAAACCACAACTAACAATACAAACATGCATAGTAGGACAGCACATTAAATAAACTTCATGACCGATCCAATTAAACTCTATAGTAGAGCTGTACTGATTAATCATTAAAACATAGCGGTCTCGATTCAAACACCCATGCAATCTTATTTTTAAATGACAGCGATTTTGGCTCTGTCTATTAAACCTAAAAGTAATTCAAATTATCTCAGAAGTACTGGGATAAGTTATAAGTTTATAGTTTGGATATAAACACTGGTGTCTATCTTTTGAAAGTAACTTGCCAAATAAAATAAAGATTTTATCAATTACGTTGTTACACCAGTAGGTGGCAATGAAGGGACTTGTGTATTTGTATTTATTGAATTATTCATTCAAGAGATTTGGTCAAAAATGCAGATTCATCCAATAATGAAACAACAAATGAAGTATTTACGAGTGAGTCATTGAATCATTCATTCAATCCGATTTTTAAAAAAGAATGAATGCAAATATTTTTTTAAAAGACTGCAGCAATTAACATTTTGTCAAAACTTCTAGTAAATTACATGTTATTTTGTTATGTTGTCTATTCATAATTGTGGGAGAATCACAATCTCTATTTTAAACAAAAATCGTGATTTTTCAGGCACTGTTAAATTTTGAGATTTTGTACTATTTTTCTTATGAAAATGGAAAGAAAATATTAAAAACACACATTTAACTGTTTATTTTATTACACGTCATCTATTTTCATCTGTAATTTCAATTACAACACATACAATTATTTTTTCTCTCCTGCACTTAGTCAGAAATCTCTTCAGCAGCACATACACCAAACTTTACAGATTTATTCCTAAATATCTTCTGAGGGGTTTTACAAAGCAGACTGTTCATATATCATTCACATGTCTGATTTATATAACATTTCTTTCATATTTTTTCTGGCTGTTGATTTTCTCATTTCTGGAGTGATAAAAGGAGATATCCAAAATATGTAAATAAAACGACTTAACGACTTGACTTAATCTACTCTTCAGATTTCTGTTCTGGGAATGTATGCAAATTAGACAATGCGTAACTTAAACATAACATTTCAGAAAACTGCAATAGAAAATAATATCTAGATGAAATTTTTACCCTATTCACATGTAGTTTCTTGCCTTGTTTATTTATGTATGATAAGATATATTAATATTGCATTGGCTCATGTAACATCTGAGTCCTGAAGAAAAACCAGTGGTCTTTCACCTCAGTTTGAACCAACTGATGCATATTCTATAATGCATTATATTTTTGCAATCAAGATGCATATGCGCGTTAAACACTTCCTCACATTTATAATGCAAGGATGGAATTTCATTCTGAAAAAAGCAATGGCATGACTATATGACTGGAGGCAAGGGAGAGAAGTTAATCTTGCTGCTGATGGTTGACAATTACTGCTACTATAAATATTTCATTCAAGATGATTTTTTACTCTGCCCAAAACACCAGAAGTCTTTGTGACCATCTGCTGTCCCCAGAATTTCTGAAACACCCCCTTGACTGATTCAGTTGGAAATTTTCTCTGCATTCTCCCAGTCTGGGTTCAAAGAAAACACAGGTGCACCCACCAACATCTGGCGAGTCTGAAAACACCACCAAACATGTCACGGTCTGCTGGGAACGACCACGGTGGAGGTTGCCTGGATGACAACGAGATGTAACTTTCATTAACTGCAATGGTTTGTGAAGTACAACTTGCAAAGCAATATGTGCACAATAATTAGTTGCACAACCTTAAAGAAGTAAAACGCTGAGCTAAACATAACATAAAACAAATAACCAGTGAATGCAGCAAAAGCGCAAATAAAGTCAGCAAATAGTAAATCAATAATCCTATAACAGCAACTGCATAATTTACTCAAAATCCATTTGATTCACATTACAATGCATGCTGGGAGCTCACAAACCATTGTTTGCACTGTTGAGACGACGTTTAAAAATATTGTTCATCTAGCAGGTGTCTTTAGACTCATATAAATTCATGTTCTTTAGTCCCTGAGACTCGATACGGGATAAAAAGTTATGTTTTTTGACAGGGAAGTGGTCACAGATGGGATGTTAGGACTTGATTGATTTGCCATTAATCTGGCACTTTTATCCACAACAACTTACAGTAAACTACAGTAAATTCTCAATGATGACAGTTGAACGTGTGCAGGGCTTGAACCTACAACCTTTGGCTTACCAGCCCAGATATGTCACCATTCATCAGACTATGGCTTTTCCCAAAGTGCCTGATGCCTGGAATGATTATTGACTGACTGTAACTTATGATCTCCTCTAGTCTGAGATGAAATGTCAGAACACCGGCATCATGAAAGTGTTAAGTCTTCTTTGCAGTCGTGCCTAAGTTTAACTCAAAAATACACTGACAATTTAGTCCATTAAACCAATGCAAACGCACACTGTAACTCTATCAGCAGCAACAACAATGACATGTTACTCAATCACAATGTAAAGTTACATAATATCCCTCTAGATCTAAAAAGAGTGCTGGAAAGATTGTAAGACACTGTTTCGCATGTCAAATTGACTGTTTTTAGCCTAAATGTGGTGGCTTTGCTACTGCACTCTGTGGCACGCCAACAGGAAAGCCTGTCTTAATGAAAATACACCGCAATAATAAATCCAGTTTTGCATCACATTGTTACACAACACAATCAACTCTCACATTTCACACTAGTTGTGCGTTTATTTACCTTTTCGCGTCTTGTTCCTTGTTTCTCCATCCTGTCCTACTTTAGTATCCAACTGTTTCAAACTTTCATCCCATGATACTTCACACGACCCGAATCCATGAGAAAAAGCCTCGTTTCCACGACTAAACCGTTTTCAGATTCAGATTGTGTGTTGATGCACAAATCGGTTCATGCACAGCGCTTGCAGAAACGCTCATCAGCTCTTCAGAAAACAGTTATTCCAGAGGAAAGTTCGCCATGTTTTTCTTCTCTCTCTCCTCCCGGTAGAGGCGGTTCAGATGGTTTCAGTAGTTCAGGGCTTCAGTTACTATTTATGACATCAGACGGGAGTTGAGTTACCTACTGTGACTAGTCAGGCCAGAATCACTATGTGCACTTCACTGACTCGGGCATCTTTCATAAGTTTTGGTCTGTGTGACAAAATATTTTCAAACTAGAAACATTGACTTACCAATGCAATCTGCTTACTACAGCGCATCTATAGTTAAAAATGCCATTATTATAGATTGCGAATTATTATTATGTATTTTTATGTACACAAATTCCATGTTACCATAGTATCAAATGGCAGTACCGTGGTTCTTTGACTAGCCTACCTTGGTACTGAATTAATAACACATATAGCCTACATGTACTATGTACAGTAACAACCAACAAACAATACATACATAAATAAAATGAACATGATCAAAGTCCCTCTTGATTAAAAAAACTCAGACTCATATAAAGATTTTTTTATTAAATTTCATTTACATGTTATTTACAAATGTACATATTGCAACACTCGCTTGTTGCATTAATTAACACATAGTGCAAATATTAGGTAAACATACCGTCAATTCTCAAGAGTGGTGACATTTCGGCGCATGCGCAATTGCATGCCGCTACCTGAGGAGAATAAGCGGGAATTTGCGCCTCAGGAGAAAAACATAACGGAAAACAGATTTTGAGGTATGGAAATGATTTTGGGATGTCCAATACTACTGTATAAAGTTCGCATGGGTTTGAATTCAAACTTATATCTAGTTTATCTCTAGATTGTGGAGTAAAGATCGACTTGAATGAAATCTATGGCTAGCTCGTCGATCTTAGCATGAGGCCCTAAAAATAGTTATGAAAGAAAATTCTATTGCTTTTGAATTTTTAAGATGCATTAGCTAAAGTGTGTGGCTGAATATCCATTTCAGATTATTACAATGTGGACAGATTCCACAATTTTGCTTTAAATGCACATAATTCCTTGCAGCTATCGTAAAATAATAATTACCACATAACGATGTAACCATAACACTCTGACCTATTATAATAGGCTAAATGTAATAGCCTACTATAACCCTGTGTTTCTCAATATAAATATATTCACTGTACTATTTTAGCACATTTTTTTACATCAAAATGTAGATTTTTTATGAAGAAAAACGTTTCCCCCATTCCCATTGCAAGTTTTGTTGAGTTAAAATGGGCTTTATGACAGTTTCCGTTCAGAAACTCGAGGTCTCTGCAGTTTAGTGTGCATCCTGATGCATTTCTTATATAATCTGACTGGAGAGTCTTTTCTCTTAGAGCGTTTGAGGTTCATCCTCTTGAGTTTGCGCTTGAAGTCCACTAGATGTCGTCCACTTGCCACGTCTTTCCTCCAGTGTTGGATGAGCTGTGCTTCTGGTGGATGGGTTGAGCAACTAAATAAAAGAGACACCACAAAGATTGTTTTTTGTTTAATGGTTTCCACCTTGGAAGAACCACCTCCATTATTATTTGCATTACATTATACTTTGTTTAGTAGACACATTCTCATTCACAGTACCTTGCACCACATATTTACTTTAAGAACAATTACCCTGCATCAACCAACCTTTGTTATCAGCCCAGATGTTTAATCATAATGTTTGTACCAACCTTTTGCCATTGAGACAGTTCTCAGTCTGCGGTAGGGTGAAACAGGACTGTGACACAAAGTCCATCAACAGCAAATGCACAGGGTCAGTTTCATCCAGTTCTTTAGACAAGATCTTTTGGACGAGCCTGTGAAAGAAAGAAACATATATCAGTAGATATTCGAGAAAAATTTGGCTCATATTAGCCCAAAACCAGCCTCTGTTGCTTCAAGCCCAAAGTATACTTCACTTTTTACGCGTACGCGAGGGTCAGCGTACAGTGTGTGTGATGTGAATTTCGTCATCAGAAGATTATGTGTGTACTGTACACGCACTGCTGGATTTTTTTTAAATTAATGCACTGTCGCACATGCGCATTAATTTTTTTGTGCATAAACAAAACAGACCGGAACGCATGCAAGCTACAGCGACAATGGAGGCCTACATAGACGAGATATTGTGCGAAGAGGTTAGATGTACCTTTGTTTGTACAACTCTAGCATGAAAGAATACAAAGATGTTTACATGGGTTGTAACTCGTGACAAGAGATTGCTCAAAACTGCGCATGCGTCAAACGCCTGTGTACGCGTACAAGCAAAATGAAGTATACTTTGCAAAGCTGTGTGTTCGGCTGTGCATGTACAGTAGCGTACGCATAAAAAAAACTAAGTATACCCCGGGCTTAACACTGATTAGTCAGCTAGTAGTCATGCAACTAATATACTGTATAAAAATGGTGGTGTCACGCATCCCTAGTAGATAGATGGAGTTGGCATTTGGATATGTGCATTCACCTGGCAGTACAGTTACAGTGGTAAAGGGTTCTCAGGTCAGGGTTTCGTAAACCGAATTTCTCTTGTAAAGCAGGGATCTGTAGACGGCATGAATCCAGATCCCTGTAGAGGCCACACATCTCAAACTTGCCTATAAAACCAGAAAAGAAAAAAGAAAAAATAATGAAGCTTTTCCAAGATTCTTGGAACTTGGTTGATTTACAACAGATCTAATATGAGTAATATTTAGTTCACCTTGATGTTGTCTGTCTGGTTTATTTTGGGGGATTGTTGTCTTTGGTGCGTATGTTGTGACTACGGAAGCTTCAGATTTCCGGAACAGCAGTGTTGTAACAGATGGCCATGGTGATGATGTAGAAATTGGACTCGGCTCTTCAGTGCTGCTCTTGGAATCGTTGGATTGCATGATAAGCGATTCTTCGATGTTTTTGGTGACCTGGTTTTGTCCTAAAGTGATTGCTTGATGGAAGCTCGTTTCCAGAGTCTCCATGTCTTGTTCAGGGAGTGTGTCGGTGTAGTTTGCTGCGTCTTTGACCACGGCGTATTGAGCAAGTTCTGAATTTACACACCTGCCAATGAGAGAGAAAAAAAACAAGGTTCTGTAACTGTGTACACAACATTATGTGCTCAGAGATTATGAACAAATCACACTAAGTGCCAAGATTTCCAAGCAAACCATTTCCAAAGTTCAACGGGTTTTTGCTTGTTTTGTGTCTGCCAGTAAATGGTTTTTAATCCTTTGCATTTTGACCTAAATTTAAATTCTGTCATTATTCACTATACCTCATTTAAATTAAAAACCCATATGATGCATTTTTTTATTTTTTGATGTGTGTGCACAACACCATTTACACTACTATTCAAAAGTTTGGGGTAAGTATTTTTAAAGAAATTAATACTTTTATTTAGGACTGTCATGATTCCTGGATTAAATTCGAGTACTCGATTGGATTTCAGTTTACCTTTGTCGATTAACCAGCAAAATGCCGGAAGTGGCGTATTATATGGACAAGAATCCATGAACTGCATTATTAGACCATTTTCTAAAGCTGCACGATATATTAAAACCATTTAAAAATCATAATATATCATAGTTCTATTGTGAAATCTCAAAGGCTGAGATGGAAATCAGATTTGTAACAAGTTATTTATAACCCTACACCAATCAGATTCAGCATGCATTTGTTATATTTCATAATGCACATAAGTTGATTCATGATATTTTATGTATATTACATATTATGTATCTTTAAAAGTGTTGTTCAATAAAACCATATGATTACTTGCTTTTGATACTTTATTTGAACCAATTAATATTGCCTCATTGTTAATTAGGGCTGGGACGATACATCAATTCTTGATTTGCGATACAGTGAATCTGGATCGATCCTGATATTTTCTCTCTTTAATCAATTCTGAGCTTAGTTTTAACAGCAGATGGCGCTCTAGGATAGTTACATTACAAACACCCTTGTAATTCGCTTCAACCTTTTCGAACTTTATGAATGATTATTTTAGGTTTAAGTGGTGTGTATAAAGGAAGTGGAAGAAAGCAGAGTAACTTTACGTGTGTTCCTAAAGCACGTAGTGCCATCTGTTGTTAAAAACTAAGCTCAGAATTTATTAGGGAGAGAATCGCAATACATTCTGAAAATATCAGAATCGTTCCAGATTCATTGTATCACGAATCCATAATCAATGTATTGTCCCAGCCCTATTACATATGTATTTTAAGCAATTTTAAGGGCTATAGTTCATTTAGGTTTAAAAAAAGATGCACTTACTCAATTAATCGTTAAATTAATCAACTGATTACTCAATTACCAAAATAATCGTCTGTAACAGCCCTACATTTATTCAGCAAGGATGCATTAAATTGTGACAGCAAAGGCATTTAAAAAAAAAATGTATCACAGTTTTCACAACAAATATTGCTTGAGCAGCAAATCAGCATATTAGAATGATTTCTGAAGGATCATGTGGCACTGAAGACTGGAGTAATGATGCTGAAAGTTCAGCTTTGACATTTTAAAATGTATTCGTACCGACCCTGAACTTTTGAACGGTAGTCTACAAATCACTATAATGTGCCAAATCATTTTCAGTGTTCAAAGTCTTGTTTTACCTTCATAATTTTTTTCTGAAAAGTGAGAATGTTTTGCAACAGAAAAGAGCTGAGTCCATTGAAACCAAATACATACATGCCCCACCACGTTCTCTTCACACACTGCATCCGTTGAGAAAACTCGAAGCAGCGCATCTTTAGCACGTTGAAGTATCCGTAGCCCACAAGGTTGGACATGGTATTATTAACACCCAGGAGACAGCGGCGGAACCTGAATGGACATCACAAGGTCTGATTACAATGTTATAAGATACAGTAATCCAAGACGCGTGCTCAGTGAAATAACTCTCAGATTATGTTGGACATGTCTCATGTTACACAACACAACACTATAGGCAGGTAAGCTTGTCGGGAAAATGATGCTCACTTTTCCTGCTCTAATGAATAAAGCAAGACATACCTGTTGTCACAATCGCAGTGTGATAAAGTGAAGATATTTGTGTTGAAGACACCATAGTTGTATGAAAAAGAGTCGATGGTGTCTTTACAGTGGTCATGTTCTCTGCAGCAATTATCGGTTTCTTCAAAGATACCTGCAAAGACAAGAGAACAGGTAAAGATGTTTCATTTTTTTCTTGTACAAAGGGGTCCAAATGTTAGTGAAAATGCTTCTATTTTTTATTTTATCTAATTTAATACAAAACTTTCATTACAAATTGTATTACAAGATGTTTGTCTTTCTTTCTTCAGTCAAAAGAAATGAAGGTTTTTGCAAATTCCAGGATTTTTCTCCATATAGTGGACTTCACTGGGGTTCAACGGGTTGAAGGTTCAAATGTCAGTTTCAGTGCAGCTTCAAAGAGCTCTACATGATCCCAGATCAGGAATAAGAGTCTTATCTAGAGAAACAATGAGTCATTTTCAAAAAAAAAATTACATACTTTTTAACCACAAATGCTCGTCTCGTCTTTTTTTTTTTATTTTTTAGAAATTTACCGATTGTTTCTCTAGATAAGACTCTTATTCCTCGTCTGGGATCATGTAGAGCTCTTTGAAGCTGCACTGAAACTGACATTTGAAACTTCAACCCGTTGAACCCCAGTGAAATCCACTATATGGAGAAAAATCCTGGAATGTTTTCCTGAAAAACCTTCATTTCTTTTCGACTGAAGAAAGAAAGACATGAACATCTTGGATGACATGGGGGTGAATAAATTATCAGGAAATTTTATTTCTGAAGTGAACTAATCCTTTAAAAATGTATTCTTCAAATTATGTCACAACTTAGTTTTTTTTTAATCCTAAAATGTTGTGTACTTTAATAAAGTATGAAAATTTCAATGTCATTTCAGACCTTTGGATCCCTTTGTAATATTATTGATATCATATATTATATATAATATTATTTTAATAGTAATAATAATCATTTAAATTTACTTACCCAGGTCAGTAAAGCCAGTAGCCTTATTTCCCGAGCCACACCACAGAGTTCCTGGAATCATCCATGAGCGCTTCGATCGGTGAAGTGTCTGTCTGGAACTTTCTCCGCTATCCTGGTACACGGATCCATCAGGTTCAACGCTCTTCAGGTCTCTGGTCCTGCGTACGGATGCTGTAAATTCCTCCGTAATACCAGCAGCCTCACAGGGGCCGTCAGGTTCAATCAGCTGACTGATGTCAAAGCGTGCATCAAGGGTCTCTGAGAAAGAGCTGTCTTCCCAACACCTGGACAGGTAACTCTCAATAACAGATTGCTCATCACTTGTTATGCAACTAAAAAGGCTGTTGTTTTTGTTCCAGATGCTGTCAAACAAGAGAAGAGATGTCTGAGTTCTTCGGAGAAATGCATACTGTGTTTGCCCACCTGAAGTGGATCTGGTCCAAATACAGTAAGTGCTCGATTTAAAATTGTCAGCACTGAAACAAGCATGAAACAGCATGAAAAGGCACAGAACTGCCTTTAAAAGGTGGCTGCTTTGCATTTTTATGGCAAACGGAATAATTGCACCACACTCGTGTGTATTTTTAAGTCGAATTTGTACTTGAATGAATGAATAGCCAGAGGTGCTGCAGGGTAACTGGGTTTTTAACCCCTCAGGTCTGGCAGAGAGCGCGTCTCAACTCCTCCTTATTTATACTCCGATCCGCATGTGGGATATTACTTGTATTGTGGCTAGTGGCCACATCAGAACAGACGGGGTGGGATGACACAAGGGGGTGTGTCTATGGTAAATACAGACTAGGAAGCACAGATGTCGGCACACACATGTATATATAAGATGTAAATTACATCATAAACCCTCCCGGTTTCCTGAGTTCACATGAGTATAATTATCTCTCCGGCTGATCACTATCATTTTTTATTAGTGTCAACAATGCCCTCAGCAGTAAACATTTAGTATCTTATTAGTCATAATGAAATGATTCTTTACAACGTGACAAAAAGATTCAAATTCCACATGGGAGGAGAAATAAACATCTGATCCAAAACTATTACATTTATGTGTTCAGATTAAATTAGGTCAGCATTTCTATTCTGTGCAATTTTTATAAAAAATCTTTAAGTGCTTATTTATTTAGCATGCCGCCTGCACAATAATTTAAATCGATAAATGTTTATTACCAGCCACAAATCATATTTTGAATGTATTTATTTGCTTAATTATTTATGTCCCTAAAACAATGACATTATTTAGCTGGATTTTTTTCTTGCATATCGACAACGCATATTTGCAACTTGCATATTTTCTTGCATATTAACTGACAAACAGGATGTATTGTTGTATTGTAAATGTCTTTATTTTTTCCTTCTGGTGACTTAAGGTCAAAGATATTTTACGTGTCCCAAGGTTTTCGCTGATTACCCACATTGATAAAAGTCATTATAAAGCTCAAAAGTTGTGCCCAATATTCTCATTATCTTGTCTTTGATTTGAATTGCTCATGTCCGTAAGGTTCAGATTACCATTGCATTTGAAATCATATATTGTCTTTCAGTTTCTAACAAAGTTACCAGCCACCTGGCCAATTTATATACCTGCCAAAGTCAATTTTTGGCATTTGGCGCTTGGCGAGTATTCATTTTGAACCCATTTGCACAGTTGCAGGAGGCTGCAATGTTTACATGAGGATGCAAAGGTCATATGAGTTTGTTGTACGTGTCCACCTGCACTGATAGGCGCAGACCTCGCCTGATTCGCACAAAGTTTCTGCCCTGTCACCATTGGATGCGGTCCTAATCAGTTAAACATTACAGCTGTTTTATTGGTGGTATTTCCACCGGTAAATGTAAGTCTAACATCCGTCAAATGAGGGAAAAACAAGCTTAAGGAAACTAAAGAAAATTACAAGATTGCTATCAAATGAGAAGCTAAAAAATGTTTCATTCAACAATTACTTTACTCAAAGGTAGACTGCTCTCAGAGGAATACTTACACTGACTGTTAGCTCAATTTGGAATAATTGCAATTACGCCATTACAGTCAAAACCCCGGTAAGCTGGAATTTTTTAATGCACTTTTTTCTTTCTTTGGTCCAGAGTAATGGATATTCATTCAAAACAGCCTTAAGAAAGACACATGGAAAATAGACTCATTCTGGATATGAGAAATGAGTTAGCATAATATGTTGAGTGGGGTTAAGCCAATGTTCCTTACTTTTAATGTTATTGAAAGTGATGTGTGTTATTTTTGCACCACTAGCGCCACCAAGAAAAATTGAAAAAAATATTGTTTTTTTCAACAGGTTTCCCAGACACTTCCCTCATCTGCCATTGGTCAGACAAATAATAGATAGCCCCGCCCCAATCTCACACTGTTTGTTTGACTTAGTGTTGCCGTATCAACCAGCCAAGAGGCTCAAACAAACAGAACGATGTTTTGATAGTGTCTAATGTTTACATTTACAGGAAAATCAACCTATTTAATAGAAAATGTCAATGTCATCAACAACCTATCAGCCACTTGTTAGCAAATGCCTTTTACAAGTAAAAAAATAATAATAATTCAGAAAGTTGTATTACTGATGTATTTTATGTCATAGAATAAAATGTGAAAATATGTTGAAATTGTTCACCATAGACCTTATTTCAGACATTTAACAAAAACTCATAAAAAAAACCCATTAACTTCAGAACAATGAAAGCTAAAATGCTCGTTTCTGGGTTTTGGCCAACAAAATACATCATCCCAGCAGAGATATTAATAAAAAATGATAACACCCACCCAATTTGGACTTCCATAAAAAGAGTTATTTTTGCAATTATTTTTGGTGCCACTATAAAATCAACAGACTTTTCTAAATTAAAGGGTTAGTTCACCCAAAACTGAAAATTCTGTCATTTATTTCTCACCTTCATGTCGTTCCACACCCGTAAGACCTTCGTTAATCTTCAGAACACAAATTAAGATATTTTAGTTGAAACCCGCTGGCTCCATGAGGCCTCCATAGGGAGCAATGACATTTCCTCTCTCAGGATCCATTAATGTACTAAAAACATATTTAAATCAGTTCATGTGAGTACAGTGGTTCAATATTAATATTATAAAGCGACAAGAATATTTTTGGTGCGCCAACAAAAAACAAAATAACGACTTATTTAGTGATGGCCGATTTCAAAACATTTCTTCAGGAAGCTTCGGAGCGTTATGAATCAGTGTATCGAATCATGATTCGGATCGCGTGTCAAACTGCCAACGGCTGAAATCACGTGACTTTGGCGCTCCGAACAGCTGATTCGATACACTGATTCATTTGTGCTCCGAAGCTTCCTGAAGCAGTGTTTTTAAAATCGGCCATCACTAAATAAGTCGTTATTTTGTTTTTTTGGTGCACCAAAAATATTCTCATGCATTTAGGTCTAATAATTTTTTTTTTCTAAAAGATTGCTGTATCAACCAGCCAAGAGGCTCAAACAAACAGAACGATGTTTTGATAGTGTCTAATGTTTACATTTACGGGAAAATCAACCTACTTGATAGAAAATGTCAATGTCATCAACAACCTATGTTGTTCCATTCAGCCACTTGTTAGCAAATGCCTTTTACAAGTAAAAAAAATAATAATAATAATTCAGAAAGTTGTATTACTGATGTATTTTATGTCATAGAATAAAATGTGAAAATATGTTGAAATTGTTCACCATAGACCTTATTTCAGACATTTAACAAAACTCATAAAAAAAACCCATTGACTTTAGAACAATGAAACCGGGAGTGCTAAAATGCTCGTTTCTGGGTTTTGGCCAACAAAATACATCATCCCTGCAGAGATATTAATAAAAATGATAACACCCACCCAATTTGGACTTCCATAAAAAGAGTTACTTTTGGTGCCACTATAAAATCAACAGACTTTTCTGAATTAAATAGGTAATGAAGATGCATGCATTTAGGTCTAATAATTGTTTTGTTTTTTTCCTAAAAGATTTTTCTGTCATGTATTCATGCACAACCCTCTACAATACAAGTAAATCACTCGCATATGCAACCAAATTTCATGCTAGGTGGCTAAAAATGTCTTTAATAAGTAAATTGTATCATTTCAGTTGCCTGTGTTCGAGTTAGAGACAAAAAAATAAGTTTAGCGCAGATATAATTTCATTGCCTGCTGAGCTTTACGCACTGTATTTTGGCTGAGAACGCCCTCTATCGCTTTCTCTCACACACGCACTCACAGTGAGAGGCTTACACATGCCACGTTAAGAGAATTGACGTGTTAGCTCTAAATGCAGGGCTCAACAGGACTGCCCAATGGCCAAGCGTTTACAGAACTTTATAGTTACTCACGTAACCCTGGTTCCCTGAGATAACAGGAATGAGCATTGCGTCTGCTTTTAGCTAACGCTTATGGAGAAAACTCCTCCTCCTCTGAATCCTGATTGGTTCAAATGGCATTTCAGCCCACCAGAAAGTCACGCATAATTGCTGCTATTTAGAATCTTTCGACTGAGGAGAGGCTAGCATGACTCACTGGGCAGTGTAGTAGCATGGCTAGGCAATGTTTGTTCCCATTATCTCAGGGAACCAGGGTTACGTGTGTAGCCATAATGTTCCCTTTCGATTCACATTGCGTCTGTTTTTAGCTGACGCTTATGGGGAATTTAATCCAATAGTGCCGTGCTACAAGCACAGAATGGAAGCCGCTCTGTGAGCCGACAGCTAGGGGGCGCTCGATTGAGGGCCCCTAGACCAGCTGCATAAGAAAAGGCTCAGACTGCGGTCGGAGCCTGTTACACAGTCCATAAGCGTCTCAGACTGACAACACCTGTGCTTGAAGAGCAGGAATGTCCAGGTTATAAAATCAGATGACAGTGGACGACGAGGACCAACCGGCTGTCACGCAGATATCCGTGATGGAAATTCCGCTGGACCATGCCCAAGAGGAAGCCGTACCTCTAGTGGAGTCAGCCCTCACTCCCAAGGGGCACAACAGACTTGTAAGCCAGCGCTATCGCATCCACAATCCATCTTGAACCACTGTAGTCACATGGACTATTTTAACAATGTCTTTGCACCTTTTGAGGTCCAGAATGTAGTAGTAATGACGTTGCCTATGTGTGGTTCAGAAACCCTTGTATTTAATCAAAAAACATTTCCGAAGATGAACGAAGGTCTTACGGGTTTGGGACGACATGAGGGTGAGTAATTAATGACAGAATTTTCTTTTTTGGTAAAATAACCCTTTAAGACTGCCCTCTTGCTGGTTCTAGCATTAGTCAAGTGAGTTGGAGATCTGGAACCTTCCTGTCTTGAGTTCGGCCCCAACGATAGTAAAGTGGTCCTTAGGCTGAGAAAAGGTTATGTGGCGAAAGTGCTTCTCACCCGTTCAGAATGCAGGTGATAGTGCTGTTAGCTCTTCCACTTGTGGAGAACAAGCAGGTACTCCATCCACTCTGTCCTGTAAGGGCCCTTAGAGTGCAGACTGAGCCAGTTTCGGCAATCAGAGCAGCTGTTTGTCAGCTTTGGAGGCTGCACTAAATGGCTACCGGTCTCAAAGCAAAGACTCTCTAGATCAGGGGTCTCAAACTCAAATTGGCGGGGGCCGTTTCTGTGATTGACACCTCATAGGAGGGCCATATTAACATTCAAGCGCAAGAAAGCGCAACATTACTTTCCTTTGCATTATTTCTCATTTACTTCAAATTTCATTAGGCCTACTAAATTATTATTATACATATACTATAAATATTTGATTTACCATACTAAATGTAAACAGCAGTGTCTCTCTCATTGTTACAGAGTGTAATATAATTATATAATACTATTACTAATATAATACTATTAATTGCAATAGTCTGGTGCAACTTTTTTCATGGAATAAAAAAATTAGTAATTTAGGAACAAAACCAGCAACACTTGTGGCGTGGAGGGGTCAGAAATAAACAAAAAACTAGAGCTATATATATCAACTTTATTTTGCCAAAAAATAAAAATCTCTCATTGTTACATACATTATTAGTTTTTAACATTTAGTGGAAGTATTTTCCCTTACTTTATGTTAGCTTAAATAACATTAAAATCTTGCACTGAACAACACTGTACTGAACAAATACAATCCCTGAATACATTTGTACACTCTTCTGTTTCTTGACAGACAGGCAGTGCTTGCGCTCACACAGCTGGGCCACATTTGTCCAAGATGCCGTTTGAGCTTCGGTAACGTTTAATGGTTGCATCGGACGCGTTTCGGTGGTTTAAATCGACGCTCATGACTTAAAGTCGAGTGCTTTTACTGTAATTTAGGCAAGCGCGATCGTAATAGAAGTGACGCGGTTGAGAGCGCAGCTCATGGTTGCATAGCAACGACAGACGCCACTGGAGCGAAAGCGCTTTGGAAAGAAGGAGAACGCGGCGCAGCCGCTTATGTGACGCGATATGCGAATGCCCCTTAGAACGGCGACTTCTTTGCATATCAGACAGGTAGCAACTAGAGAATAATAATAATAATAATTTAGCGGGCCGGATTATGTTTTATTTTTGAGATCAGTTGCGGGCCGGGTAGAGGGGGAAGGCGGGCCGTAAATGGCCTGCGGGCCGGCAGTTTGAGACCACTGCTCTAGATGGATTGTGGATGCGATAGCGCTGGCTTACAAGTCTGATGTGCCCCTTGGGAGTGAGGGCTGACTCCACTAGAGGTACGGCCTCCTCTTGGGCATGGTCCAGTGGAATCTCAATCGCGGATATCTGCGTGGTGCACTCGTCGTCCACCATCAGATTATATAACCTGGACATCCTGTTCTTTAAGCACGGGTGTTGTCAGTCTGAGACGCTTATGGACTGTGTAACAGGCTCTGACCATTCTGTGCTTGTAACACGGCACTATTGGATTAAATTTCCCATAAGCTTCAGCTAAAAACAGACGCAATGCAAGTGAGCAGTATCGAAAGGGAACGTTATGGTTACACACGTAACCCTGGTTCCCTGAGATAATGGGAACAAACATTGCCTAGCCGTGCTACTACACTGCCCAGTGAGTCATGCTAGCCTCTCCTCAGTCGAAAGATTCTAAATAGCAGCAATTATGCGTGACTTTCACAACATTAAGGTTGAACCACTGTAGTCACATGGACTATTTTAATGTCTTTAAAGGGTTAGTTCACCCAAAAATGAAAATTATGTCATTAATGACTCGCCCTCATGTCGTTCCAAACCCGTAAGACCTTCATTCATCTTCGGAACACAGTTTAAGATATTTTAGATTTAGTCCGAGAGCTTTCTGTCCCTCCATTGAAAATGTATGTGCAGTAGACTGTCCAGAAAGGTAATAAAAACGTCATCAAAGTAGTCCATGTGACATCAGTGGGTTAGTTAGAAGTTTTTGAAGCATCAAAAATACATTTTGGTCCAAAAATAACAAAAACTACGACTTTTCTACAAAGTTTCGTTTACAGTCTGAGGGAGACGCACGCTGTATTCAAGCTATTTTTTAAAATGGTGCGTAAGTGTGCATGTCGCGGATGTCCTAATTGCCAAAAACAACGACGTAAAAGTGCATTACCAACGCCGACAGATGGAATCAATTCAATGGAATCAATTCAATGGAATCAATTCAATGGAAAGGATTCCGGAAGAGAAGACAATGCTGAATAAAGTCGTAGTTTTTGTTATTTTTGGACCAAAATGTATTTTCGATGCTTCAAAAACTTCTAACTAACCCACTGATGTCACATGGACTACTTTGATGACGTTTTTATTACGTTTTTGGACATGGACAGTCTACCATACATACACTTTCAATGGAGGGACAGAAAGCTCTCGGACTAAATTTAAAATATCTTAAACTGTGTTCTGAAGATGAACAAAGGTCTTACGGGTTTGGAATGACATGAGGGTGAGTCATTAATGACATAATTTTCATTTTTGGGTGAACTAACCCTTTAATACCTTTCTGGACCTCAAAAGGTGCAATGATTTCTCTTGCCTATGTGTGGTTTAGATACCCTCGGATTTCATCAAAAATATCTTAAAGGGATAGTTCACCCAAAAATGAAAATTTGATGTTTATCTGCTTACCCCCAGTGCATCCAAGATGTAGATGACTTTTTTTCTTCAGTCGAACGCAAATTATGATTTTTAACTGCAACCGCTGCCGTCTGTCAGTCAAATAATAGCAGTGATTGGGAACTTGAACAATAAGAGTAGAAAAAACTTCCATAGACAAATCCAAATTAAACCCTGCGGCTCGTGACGGCACATTAATGTCCTAAGACACGAAACGATCGGTTTGTGCGAGAAACCGAACATTATTTATATAATTTTACCTCTAATACACCACTATGTCCAACTCTGTTCAGCTTCCGGCTAGTGAGGTCTGATCGCGCTCTGACAACGGAAGTGATGTCTCGCGCTCATTGAAGTATATGGGCGAGACATCACTTCCGTCACCAGAACGCGTTTTTTGACTCACTAACAGGAAGCTGAACGGAGTTGGACATAGTGGTGTATTAGAGGTAAAAATTATATAAATAATGTTCGGTTTCTCGCACAAACCGATCGTTTCGTGTCTTAGGACATCAATGTGTCGTCACGAGCCGCAGGGTTTAATTTGGATTTGTCTAAGCAAGTTTTATTTACTGTTATAGTTGAAGTTCCCATCTACTGCTATTATTTGACTGACAGACGGCAGCGGTTGCAGTTAAAAAATCATAATTTGCGTTCGACTGAAGAAAAAAAGTCACCTACATCTTGGATGCAGGGGGTAAGCAGATAAACATCAAATTTTCATTTTTGGGTGAACTATCCCTTTAATTTGCGTTCCGAAGATGAACAAAGTTCTTACGGGTTTGGGACAACATAAGGGTGAGTAATTAATGACGAAATTTCATTTTTGGGTGAACTAACCCTTTAAGTGAGAGGGACCGAAGGACCTATTGCTTGTAGTTTGATTATTCATTCTTATTTTATTACACACTGTTCACTTGCAATGTTCCCTCTAAGCTGCGCGCGTGTGCAGCCGCGCACTACTGATGCCGCGGCCGCGCAGAAAGAATAATTGCCGCACAGAGGACAGACTTGGACATAAAATCATGTGGGGAAATCCATTTAAAAATAATTGCAGTGCTCTGGTCAACTGCTATAGAGCTATTGTCACTATAGAGTTAGAACCGGTGAATGTGGTTTACAGGTTTAAATAGAAAGAGAACGATTGAGTGCATGTGAGCGGGCACAGGCCTGAGCCAGATCAGTCGTGGTAAGATACTGTCATGATTGCGGACTAAATACCTCAAGGCAGACGCGAACAGAAAAGAAATGTGAAATAAAACGTCATGTTTTAATGAAAAGTGGTGGAAATAACGGATGATGGGCACAGAATGCTAATAAAACTCTGAGACATTAACAGTTAAACACCCACCACAGGTGTAGCTTGCAAACTCAAAATACATCAGTATACCTCAGTTTAAATAGATTTTTGTGTGTGGTGCACTGCAAAAAATGCTGTTCTTACTTAGAGTTTTTGTCTTGTTTCTAGTCAAAATATCTTAAAGTTCTTAAATCAAGAAGCATTTTCTTGACAAGTAAAAATTATTTTCTTGTTTTCAGGAAAAATAAGTTAAAATTAAGTGTGTTTATCCTTAAAACAAGCAAAATAATCTGCCAATGGGGTAAGCAAAATAATCTTAATCCAAACTGAAAACAAGATTATATAGCTTATTTTTGGTTTGAAATAAGATTATTTTGCTTATCCCCTTGGCAGATTATTTTGCTTGTTTTAAGGAAAACACATTTAATTTTGACTTATTTTTACTTAATTTTGAAAATAATTTTTACTTGTCAAGAAAATGCTTCTTGATTTAAGAACTTTACGATATTTTGACAGAAACAAGACAAAAACTCTAAGTAAGACAGCATTTTTTGCAGTGTGGTGTGGGTTTCAGGGATGTTTAGATAACTGTAAAAGAGTTAACATGTTCACTTTATA
>VTFQ01000498.1:305000-308712 GCA_036281575.1 Ancherythroculter nigrocauda | reverse complement strand
CAGACAAATCTTGAGGCTCAAAATCGAACTACTAATATATTTACTTATTTTGAATATTTAAATTTTTTCTGGCCAATATTCAGACATGGAGAGGCAGTTAATTTGCATAAAGATTCAGACACACACATTCACATTAACTTTTTTAATCTTATAAGGATAGACTTACATAATAATTATAAAAATTACTTAATGAATTATGTAACAGGTTTTAAAATGTGTTTATACTTAAATGAAAATAAAATGAACTATCTACACGTTAAAAAAAGAGAGAAAAAAACAGATTCAGTCCAATAGAAGCCATTTACCTATATGTGAAAGAACATGAAATTTGAACTATACATGTATCTGCAACAATCATCAAATTGCACTGCATTTTTGTCGATTCTTTTCTTTTTTATACAAAGTAATTAAAGAGCAACAGCATCTTAAAGGGACCATACGTTCAATTCTCTCCATGTAGTTTAAAGTGTGCATTTCCTCTAATTCTATATCTACAAGGTTGAATTAGATATGCGATACATGCACACATTAGCCCGCTCTACATATAGATTCGTATTCGAATTTCGTCCCGATCACGTAAGGCCTGTTTCTTCGTTAAATATGGCACTCTTCATAGAAACAAATAAATCTGTCCTGTAGCAGAACGGTGGTACTGTGTCAAAAGGATATGATCCCTCAAATGCTGTTTAACACTGGTACCTTGCCTTGGATTGGCACGCCACACACAACACCAGTGCATTTGTTCTTATAGAGCATAGCAGAAAATAAAATACTTAGTTCAACTTTTGTTTTTACTTAGAAATGGATTCAAAACCAGAACAGAAACGTCACAATTAGCAACACAATAAACAGAAACTTTCATTTAGGGAACGAATAGCCGAAATAAAAAGACAGGTACACATGCATCACACACTAACATACGAGAACAACTCTACTCATATCATGCAAAAAGAACGGTCTAGTTTTCGTCATTTTTTTCGTTGTAAATTTCCCACGTCGACCTGACATCAAAACACAGTACAATACTACAGTAGGTACATGTAAAAGGCCAATCCCATGAGTATGTCTTTTCTGAGGGTTTCCATTTGCATATTGACACGTCCGTTGTCCACTTGAATGAGCGCATGTAGCTGCAGTGAGGGTGCGTACGCCTGTACGCCTCTTTATGCTGACCTAGCTCTCGTTTGAGAAGTAAAAGTAGAACAGTCCCAGGACGAAGCTTTACCTCTGCGTTAAGGTCACTACGTTTGATGACCGCCGCTGCTTTTTTGGTAAGCCGAGCAGGTCGCCTGCATTAAGGTTTCAAGATCAAAACATGGAGAATCACAAATATCCTTATGAACTTTACTGGCTGAATCGGATTAAAAGCATCAAGAAATGTCTAGGTCACATTTCATCCCAAAATCATATGGAAAAAAGTATAAAGAATATATATACACACATATAGCTATATATCCCATTTTTGACATTTTATGACAACACACACACAATATATACATACATACATAATATATATATATAGTGTGTACACAATATACATACATTATATACAATATATGCATATATGTGTATGTAATATGTATAAATATGTTTGTATATATGTAAATATAGGTGTGTGTACATATATACGCGCGCACAATATATATGTATATATATGTGTGTGTACAAATGTGTGTATATATGTGCATGTGCGTATGTACGTGCATATGCATGCATATATATATATGCATATATATATATGTGTGTACAAATGTGTGTATATGTGTGCATGTGTGCATGTATATATATATATATATATATATATATATATATAATATATATATATTATATATATATATATATATATATATAATATATATATTATATATATATATATATATAGCACCACACCTATTCCATTTTTGACATTTTTATGACAATTAACGTGTGCATGTGTTATATATATATATAATATATATATATATATATATATAACATTTAAACTAAACTTCAAAATAATGATTTTAAGTATTCATACCTCATGGTAAGATTTAGATTTATGCTGATTAAGAAACTGCATGGACAGGATTATTACAGTATTAATGTATTACAGTAAAGGTTCTTTCACATTATGTAATGAGAATTTTCAATGTGCTTAAATGTCATGAAAATAAATGCATTTATTTTTTGCACATTATAATGTATTTTTATTTGTTTCATTTGATTTGAGTGAAATATGACCTGTGCATTTCTTGGTGTCACCCTTTTAGTGTTGCACATCTAATGCAGAACACAGCGGCTCTCTGCAAGCGTCTGCTTGAAGAAAAGAGAAAAGCTTCAAGTATCTGGAGCGGTTGAGAGTGAAGTGTTAAGACGGGAACGCTGTAACCGAAAGCTGAAACACAGCAGCACAAAATGCTGAAATAATGCAAAACACATGTCGCTGAGAGGGCTTCTTCAAACATAGTAACATTCCTCGGAGGGGCCTTCGAGTCATTTCGTACGAGTCTAATGGGAACACACAAACCTCCCAAAACACACATGTAACATCAACAACAGAAAAAAAAAAAAAAAAGATACTGGAAGCAGACTGAAGTCAATATCGAGGCACAAACGTTTTAGGCTCGCAGAGAGGCAAAGCAAGAATTTAAAGAAAAATAAAGCAAAAATCATGGGGTGCATGGTTTGCAAAGAAATTCCTGAATACTTTCTTCATTATTGCATAGCATTTTTCTAACAGGTATGGGATTAAACACTTGTGCGATTAGTTTGTGTAACATCACTAAATACTTTGGAGCATTGGTTAACCGTCTGATTTTTAGTGCTAAAGAGGCAAATCGTGTGCTAAAACACAAACCCATTTATCTACACTGTAACAATGATAATACCCAAGAGAAAATATCCACACTATGCAATCTGATGGCCATTTTTACATTAAATGAAGCCTAAAAGTGAATTAAACGTTCATATTAATGTTTTTTTCCCCAAAGAAGTGGTAATTAATTAAAAACAAAACAGGGGAGCAAAACAAGTCTCTGATTTCCTCTAAATTTAGTGCTTGAGATAATAAAAGCTGCATTAGCGTTTACTCGAGGTGATGATAAACGTTTTATATATATAATATATATAAAATAAAAGTAGGAAACAAAATACATATAAAAAAAAAAAAAACAAACGGTGGGGTTTCATTTCACACAAATGCCTACGTATTGACAGCGGAGCTCGTGTGTGCGATTCTGGCGAGGGCGAGTGCATGAACTAGAAGATGGAGGGTAAAACTGCAAAGACATCAAGGACAGCGAGATGTCTTGTTTACAGACAAGATGGGAACATTTCCCAGGCCACTTTCTACAGCCGTCCTCCTGGCACTTTTATGCACACTTTTACGCTCCCCATCCTTCATGGACCCCTGTGTTTCTCACGTCAGAAATGATAAACACCTCGTGCATTTTCCAACTTTTGTTTTGACTCTTTCCTCAGGATCGCTGCACAGCGCTAGCTTGAATTTCATTCGGGTTGACGCGCAACCCAAGGCGGAGCTGTAACAGTCCAACAGATGAACGCTTTAACGTCCGATGCAGCCCAGACCGTTGTTACCAGACGCAACCTCCGGGTTTTTCCCAGACGAACGTGACGTCGCGTCTTTTAAATAACCGACAGTAATGGGAAATGCTCGAGACGAACCTCTGAAATATGAAGCTACGTGTATGTCGGGGGATGTGATGTCCGTTCA
>VTFQ01000498.1:267500-300000 GCA_036281575.1 Ancherythroculter nigrocauda | reverse complement strand
CATTTTAAAGCATTAATTAAATTGTTCAAGTTTTATGCATTCAGTTCATTACCACCAGTTTTGATAGTATATTTGTATTAAATCATAAAAACCAGAAGAATTAAAAGTCAAACAAGAATTTCAATAAATTATCAATGATAAATATGTTGTTAATCTAATCCATAATCAGTTATTGCTTGCAAGTTTGTTATATTAAAGCATTTGTTCAAAAAAAACAAAAAAACCCAACAACTTTCATTTATTTATTGGTAATTTTAACTGATGATAATAATAATAATAATAATTAATCGTTTAATAGCGTATACCGTGGAACCACAATATTTTCTGAGACGGTTATCATACCATGAAAATCTCATACAGATTCAATCCTAAATGAGACACATTATGCACGCAATTTCCCATGAAAACCATCCTGTCAGGTCTAAAACACTTAATAGGCTCACAGTGAATCAGGATAAAACAAAACACATTTTGAAGGAGGATTGATGATGTATTGACTAGGCCTAAAACACACAAAAACTATGTTTCACCTAATATTTAACTCTGAAAATCATAATTATTAAATTTGTAAATTTTATATTTATTATGATCAATATGACTGCAACATTTTAAAAATATGAATATAATAATTAAATTCATATTCACACATTCGACCCTAAATTTTCCTTTGTCATTTGTTGTTTTATTATCATTAATGACAGACTGCAGCAGGTTTATTAGGCTGCCGTCACTTTAAGAGCTAATGCACGGATCCAATATACTGTTACACAAGCGTTTACTTAAGACATAACCCACTGTAACTGTTTACGTGAATACTCACCAAAAAGGCATTTTGACATTTTTGCGTACGCGTTTAGGCACGTATCCGAAGCCCATTTGCTTATCCGCGTTCAAAAACCAATTACGATTAATTGCACAGTCCTAATATGATATAACAATTAAATAAAATGTCTTTTCTGCTCAACTGCATTACATACCTAGTCTGTCTGGCAGAACCTCGAGTCCTTGCACCCTCTCGTCTTTATGCAGCTCCAGGCCGTAGACGCAGTCAAAGCCGTCATATTTAATCAGGTAGAGCGAGGGGTTGACGGGCACCTGGTCTAACACTGTGCCTTTCCACTGCGATGCCGCGCCGCTGCCCTCCTTCCAGATGTGCTGGATACGACAGCCCACGATGTTCCGCCTGGGCTGAGCCACTGCTTTGGTGGGCCCTACGCTGGTTTTGTGTTTCCTGTGAGATGATGCCATAATCATCAGATATCAGCATTAACATCTGTTTAATGAAACATTTGAATTCAGATGTTGAATTCTGAATCAGTTTAAAGGTGAAGTGAGTCATTTCAACAAACAAACAGACAACAACAAAAACACCTCATCCATATGGCATTGGTTGGGATAGTCAAACAGATCCCATCTCAAACAAGGAGAAAAGTATTTTAACATCTAAAATAAATCTAACTAAATGCACACTTCAGCTTTAATCTCCAATAAATTTTATGCTTCACCTTATATTTAACTCTGATAATGATGATCATTACATTCATAAATGTTACATTTATGAAGATCACTATGCGCTAAACATTTAAATATATTAAAATACAATATAATAATTAAATTCAAATTCACATATTCAGCCATAAAATATAAAAAACATATGCTTCACCTAATACTCAACTCTGATAATGATTATTATTAAATTCATAATAATTATTATTATGATCAATGAGCTAAATAAAACTTAATAAATAATTAAAATTCATATTCACACATTTAGCCCTAAATACACTTTATTTACCTCTGATAATAACAAATATTAAATTCATAAATGTTATATTTATAATGATCAATAGGAGTTTAAGATTTTTAAATAATCATATAATTAATTAACATATTCAGCCTTAAAATATTCTTTGACTAATATTTAAGTCTGCTAATAAATATATCATTTATTAATTTAATTATTAAAATAAATGTGTGTAGTATTTTAAAAATATGAATATAAAAACATATCATTAATATCCAAACATTAAGCCGTAAAACAAAAACAAAAAGTTCATCTTTCACCCAATATTTAACTCTGATTACAATCATTAAATTCATAAATTTTATATTTATTATGATCAATATGAGCGTAGAATTGTATAAAATATTGTAGATATGTAAGATATTGTAATATATTATATGCCCTAAAACACTAACAAATAACACTTACTTATGAGAATTCTTTTTCTTCATCATATTTGCAGAGACACCAGCATGCCCTTCAATCACAGAGAGAGCAAATACAATTCATATTACGAACAGATTTCAGACGATGATCTTCAAGAGGGTCATCCAAAATCAAACATCTAATCAAAGGTGCTCTAACCTGCATCAGCTCTGGATCTCTGGGCCGCGTTCTTCCCGAATGGGGTCTTCATTCATCTGTGTGTGGGGGAGCAGCCCGGCTGCCACACTAGGGTGAAAATATCCTTTTACTCTTTCGGATGAGTGAAAGAGTATCAGGGGAAGGGAATGGGGGGTAAACCTAAAGGGGGCAGTCAAAAAACCCCAAAAACCGCTGGCATGTAATATGGTTTCCGATGCCCGTCTGAGTCTCAGGAATGTTTGGCGCTCAATATTGAGTGGGCAGGACGGGTCGTGCCAGCCCACTCAGGGCCCGCGCAGATGGGTACTGATCCAGACCTCCTTTGGAAGGGCTTCAGCAACCTAAAAAAATAAATAGAAGAACATCAGATTTAGAAAATGCTCAGGGAATGTAAACAGTCACATTGTAATTTCCAAGTAGCCGATAAATCGAAGTGAAGAACCTCCACGTTAATGAGAAAACAAGAGTCAAATTGCATGTGATTTTTCAAAGCGCTCTGTCGTTGAGAACAAACTTCATGAAGAATGTTGGTAATCAAACAGTTTCTTGTATTGTATTTTTTTGTCCATATAATGGGAACCAAACAGTTTGGTTACCAACATTCTTCACAATATCTTCTTTTGTGTTCCACAGAAGTCAGTCAGTCATACAAGTTTGGAATTACATGAAGGTGTCAATGATGACAATTTTTTTTTGATGGACTTTGATCTCTTTAACATCCTTTTAAGTGAAATATATTTCAGACTAACACTCGGACGATCACTAAATACTTGAATCCTAAAACATAAAAAAACATGCAAGTCAAATGTGATTATGTTAACATTAAAAAGGACTTATAATCCCCATTTTCACAAGATGTAATATAAGTCTCTGGTGTCTCCAGAATGTGTCTATGAAGTTTCAGCTCAAAATCCCCCACAGATCATTTATTATAGCTTGTCAAATTTGCCCCTATTTGGGTGTGAGCAAAAACACGCCGTTTTTGTGTGTGTCCCTTTAAATGCAAATGAGCTGCTTTTCCCGGCCCCCTTTCCAGAAGAGGGCGGAGCTTTAACAGCTCAACAACAACAAAGCTGGGGAATCTCACGCAGCCAAAATGAGGATTGTCAGTAACGGTGTTCAGCCTTACATTGTTCAAACCCGAGTTGACACTGATGGAGAGACTCAGGAAGAAGTTACAACTTTTAGAATGAAACTGGACGTTTCTGAATGGTTAGTGGATAAATTTATAAACTGGGATAAACTGGTCAATTCTGAGATTTAAAGTTCTCGTTTTGGAATCGAATCGTGACTCCCCAGAATCGGAATCAGATTGTGAGGTTCCTAAAGATTCCCACCACTAAACTCTAATATGTCAACAAAATGAAAAGAATATTGAACCCGGGTTTATCCAACGTTCAGGTTTTTGTTCTGGATATGTATGCAAATTAGTGCATATTTTAAATGGATTCTAGTATTTAAAAAAAAAAATTAATCAACTAACTGGGTAAGTGTGGAGATATCAAATATTTATGTTTTACCCTATTCACCTGGGGTGTCTCGCCTTAAATTTCGAACCCATGTAAACGTTTATGCTTTGGAACTCAGCATTCATTAAAAGATGCATCCATTTAGCTGCTTCTGACATGCTGACATTCAAAACACCAAAAAAGCAGAGCAGATCAGCCATGACATGAGACTTGCATTATTCAGGAAGCCAAGCAGACGCTGTTATACAACACAACAGGAGTACGCTACAAGCGCAGGGAGCTCGGGGCTTCCTTACACGACATCAGCCGTCCAGACGAAGGAAAGCTCAGTCGTTCTACCAGACTGTCCAACTAAATCAAAACCAGAACATGTTTAATACAACAGTCCATTGCACATGAACATGACCTAGTGCAATCCAACTGCAATAAATCAACGATGCTTTAATGCATGAAAATACATAGCTATTTTCCAACACAGCTGGACTCAAATAATAACACTGCTTCCATTTTCAATTTTATCTCCAATAAATAACGAGCACGATAGGAAGCTTTACCTCAAGGTCAGTCCTCCTTTTCTCAGCATTCTTCCACGTTACTTTTAGATAAAAGGTGGTGAGATGATGCCAAAGTTTGTCACTTGAACTGTTTTTCCTCAATATATTTAACAATATCCTTCCTCTCATACAAACTCTTTTAGAGTTTGAAAAAGATAATTTCACTTCCAAATGTATCAACACAAGTATTTACTGAAATCCTCATTATTTTCCAATACAGTATTTTTGCTATATTACATTGATTTACTGCAATGCAACATTTTTAATTTAAATCAGCATCAATTAAAGGTAGGGTAGGCAATTTCAGAGAGGCTAACAAAAGCAAGTGAGCTTTAAAGGATCCCCTCCTACCTTCAGATAGGGCTGCACGATTAAAAAATTAACATTGAAATCGTGCTTAAACGATTTGGCTTAGTGCGATTATATTTTATGCGCAGCTTGTCAGTGCAGTGCGGCTGTGTAGTAGTAAATGCTGCTTCATCCGAGTCACTTATAATGTGCATTTGAAAAAGCAACATGTGTCAAACATCTTTCCAGACATGAGAAGCATTTATTAACCCTTTTGTCCAACAAAAAGACAACTTTTAATAACGTTTTTACTCCAAACTCACTTCATAACGACAGTTGAGCATCCTTCTGTGAGATTATGTTGCTTCCTACACAGAATAAGGCAGTCGTGTGTTTATTAGTCATGTTTAATCAAAGCATTTCAATCTTCTGTTTATCCAGCTACAGCGATAGTATGATGCCCATAGGGAGTTCCTGGAATGATGCATTATCTACTTTTGTGGCAGAGAATATTTGGAGTTTCTGCGCAAGAGCGCCCTCTGGCTTTCGGATGGAGAAGCATTTACTATTGATCACAAAGCCGTACTGCACTGACAAGCTGTGCATAAAATAATCACAGCCTTTGCCAAATCGTGTGTGGTTTAATTACGATTAATCGTACAGCCCTACCTTCAGAGTCTCTAAAACACATGAACGCACACAGTAGCCGAGTCTGCAAAGTGTCACGAAAGACGCCGTTAAATTACCTCATGTCTCAAAACACATAACATTACAATAATAATGAATGTAAACAACTTACAGAGCTCTTGTACCACCTGACTGCTGCAGATTAATTTTGGCATTGACAGCATTGACAAAGAAATGCATAAATCTGAGTCTGATGACGTGAACAGCTCCAGGTAAAACATCACGGGCTGCCATCTCGTAATTACGGTGCTGCTGTTTGTTTGTGGTGCTCGTTGACTACAACTCTGCATAACCTTAAGGCCGTGTGTCCACCAAAGAATTTTTTTTTCCCACAGCTAGCATATTTTTCCAAATTTTTTTCAATGGAAGCGCCACGTTTTTAAAATACCAGGAGCGTAATGAGCCGCTGACCGTCTACTTCACGCTGAAGTGCTCTTTGTTACCGTATGCTAAGAGTTGAAGAATGTTCAACTTTGGGTAAAACGTAACGCTTATCACTGTCACTTTGTACCCAGCCGTCCAATCACAGTGGAAGAGGGGCGGGACAAATACAACACCGACCAACCGCCACATTCTGGGAAGCGTTTCCCAAAAGCATCAATGGTGCTACGATGCTTTTGGGAAACGCTGCCTTGCTTGTACAATGTCAACAGATGACAACAAGCATAATAACAGAACAAAATCATTCAAAATGAGCCAGAGCAAATACTTTACATTGTATTAACATTTTTATATACAAACTATCTGTGAAATGAGATACTAGTAACACTTCCAAGGATATTCCGTATTATAGCAAGCGAAACGTCTTAACTGAAGAAAAAGATGTTGCGCTGCCGAAGCGCTCTCAAGCGCCCACAGCTAAGCATTTTCAGCAGAGCACCTAGTGTTTTTAGCTGGATAAAAAAAAAACTTTGGTGGACACATGGCCTAAGAAACGCGCTGATGACGTGTGATGTCTGCGCGGAGGTATGCAAATACAGATGTTGACAGACAGGTAGAACATCCTATCATTGCATTTTGACTGAATGCAATGATTAGACGAACAATTTTTGGTCCTGAGACATCAACAGAAGATACATGCACATTTTTTTTTAAATATTTAGACCACTTCTATTATTGATTGCGATCAGGATGTGAATAGTTTCAACCAAAATATCAAAAAGTGCTTTTAAAAAATTGCCTACCCTACCTTTAAAGCAAACACAACAAATACCATCATGATGCATAATAATTTATAGATATTTATTCTTTGTCGTCACATTAGTTATGATAATGTAGGTGGAAAATTGTTTATGATAATGAATTTCCAGCATGTCAAAATCTTGGCTATATCGTGTTGTGCACATGGATGATGGAGCAATTCTGCATATGCATTTTCCAGCGCACAAGAATCTAATATATTGTAGAGGCAAAAGTACTGAGCTGTATCAAATGTTGGCCAGTGGCTGCTATAATGGCAAAATCAGATGATGCTGAATGCAATTGAAGAGAGGGAATTTACAGCTCAATGATGCAGAAAAATGATGTTATTGAACAGTATTCATAACATGGGATTGACCGAGTGAAACCAGGGAAAGGATACAAAAAGAATAGGATAGTTTACAAAAGCATGGTACAATGTCTAGCTGGACAAGAACATTGGTTATTTATTTACAAAAGGCAAAACATTTAATATATTTATGTATGTGTGTGTACATACAAATCAAGAATTGAGATGTTTTGCATTTTGTAAATGAGCAATGTTCTTGTCCAGCTGCATATTGCCCATACTTTTACAAACATACATGCACTTACAAAAAATATATATACATTTGCATGATTAAGTTTAGCTCTTTTTGAGGTGGTTGGTCCCCAATAATATTGCAAATCAGAACCCAAATAAAGGCTTAAATCAAACCGACCCGGTCTCCAGCACTTAAACCCACCGCAGTGCCTGTTTCTCTGCTGTAATCTCTCCTTTACAAGCCTAATTGATCAATTAATCCTCCAGAGGTGCCCTACAAAACTCTTCAGCAGACTGTCATGAAATACAAATGAACCGCCGCCCCCTTCCAAACAAACCCCCAGAATGATTCATGCCATTGTTCTTCATGGAAATTCAGCAGACTTTCTCAATGCAACCTGATCATTGAGCATCAGATGAGACTAATGAATTCAAGACCTTACATTTCAAATTGGCCAGAACCTTCAACAATGCAGTGAGATCAGTTGGCCAGATTGGGTTTCAGTGCTGCCATTAACAAGCAAGATGACAAGCAGCACTGCAAGTTGCCTAGTTATAGTGAAAATGGCAAAATATACACACATGAATTATACCGCATCTGGGCTTGCAAGTGTATGAAAGCATCCTTTTTGAAGAAAAAAAAAACATTACAGACAGATAATAGCTAACTGGCAGTCTGAAGACACCATCACATTACAAAAACACCGCATTCATCTATTAAACAGCCAACATAAGTCAGAAATGAGCCATAAATGCGCGTTTTATGCATAAAAATCACAATTTGTCATTACAAATATTCAAATCTTTCTAGCTAACTGACTCAAACGCGCTAACTATCCTCGTTAAACACTATAAATTCATCACAAATACAGCCATGTATCTTATTCTAAATGCTACGACAGCATCCAAGAGGGATATAAAGCCAGAAAAGAGTCAGAAATGATAAAACCGGTGTATTTTGTGTGACTAAACGCAGTGCAATAGCTCATAGCTCGACGCAGCTCAACGGCTCCAGCCGCCATTTTGGCTCAAGCTCTTATTTACAATCCCGCAGCAGAAACAAAGGAAGCACAAGAAACACATTTTCAGCAGAACCGTCTGGATCAAGCGTCCCCACAGCTCGCCCCAAACCCCCTTTACTGCCTCCACTGCAGATTTGAGCTCAATCTTGTCGCATTTCGCCCTTTATTCAAGTGCAATGCATAAATGTGGCATTTATGGCATGGATGCTCGCTTACCCCGGGTTTATTTTAGAAAGTCACGCATATTGCGCCATAAAAAATATTTCCACTCCAGGTCTGCCTCACTGTGTGTTCAATGAGCAGCGTTTGATGAGCGCAGGCGGCCCCGAATGCGGCCGAGCTCTTTCCCTCCCCTCCCCCGCTGCCACATAGTGCTCCGCCGCCAGACACCGCTGGCGCTGCGCGGGAAACCTTCCTGCCAAATAGTGCGCCGCCGACCGTTTCCCATCGTTTTTCTTCGGCCGCTTTCGGTTCGACTCGGCGAGGATGTGTGCGCACGCGCAAGCACTGCGACATGACTGTCCCCCTCAAAAATCCACTGACAATAGACAATAAAGTCTCTAATATGATGGGCTGGACGGTGTTATACTTTATATGAAAATGAGTTTATAAATTAACTAATGGCCTAGGCAGTCTGTATTATATAATATAAAGGGCTATGTGTTTTTTTTCCCCCTAGAATACTCTAAGTAGCCTAAAAAATATGATAAATTCACTAAAAATAGCAAAATTATGATGGATGGTGTACTATTCTCTAATATTATGCATCAATATATGTTTATTAAGATTTGAAGTGAGTTAAGAAGCAATGCATCTCGTGTTATACTTGTGGATTTTATGAAAATGTATCATATATTGTGAATTATAAGCTAAAAGACAGTGGGATGTTGAATGTCTGACTTCTGTATGATTGATATATATATATATATATATATATATATATATATATATATATATATATATATATATATATATATACACACACACAAACATATATATATGTATATATATATCTGTAATAAAACGCGTGTACTTTTCCTGTTTTGTTATGCTTGCGATAAAAGCATCTGCTAAATGATTAAATGTAACTGTAAAAAGGAAAAATAAAATTAATATTTAATGTTTTTATGTAATAAATCCTGGACTGCTAGTTTTTCATAAGTAATATCATATCCAGAGAGTTCAATTTAGTGATCAGAGGGCCTCAGTTTCTATCATCACATGCTTGTGGAGAAATATGAAAATAAATGACATGGGCTTTGGTGATAAACCTCAATTTACTTCATCACGTTTCAGAAAAATCTTTTCAAAAGCATCATAAATCATCCAGTGTTCTACAGGTATATCTGGTAATGAGGTTGTCTAATGTGTTGTGACATCCATTAACACACACACAAGCACGCGCGCACACACACACACACACACACACACACACACACACACACACACACACACACACACACACACACACACACAACCAAATCATCAGGCAGACAAACAAACCCAAATATCACAGTAAGGGAGTGGCATCAATAATCTCGCTGTTTCCCAAACAAAACTCAGGCCGTCTCCCTCTGCGGTTGCCATGGAGACAGTGTCTTCACATGCCTTTGAACTGCTGCATAATGGACAGGAGCTGCTCACTGCGTTTTTGGATATTGCACTGCTCCTCTTTGAGTCTCTCCTGCTCCTGGAGCACCTCCTCCTGGAACATTCAGACCGAATCGATAAATAAGAACCGGCAGGTGACGTGGCATGGTGAAATGTTAAACAGCTGTCACTCCATGCATAAAATGAGATATTTAAATGTGAGTTCAGTGTGAACTGCACCTGCAGTGACACTTTTTATTCATTTCCAGAGTGAGAAAGTCACTGTCTGTGTAGGTACAGCTGACTGAAAGAGGACTTTTAAAGGAATAGTTCATGCAAAATAAAACAGCTAAAATATTATGGGCAGAGTGTAATTCTGAAATATTATGTGTCAGGAATTGTTTATTAAGATGTAAAGTGAGTTAACTCAGTTAAGTGAGTTATAATTTGTATTAAATTGTAGATACACATTACACTATGGACGCTTGTTTCCACCACTAAATAAAAAAATAAAGGTAATTGCGACTTTTTATATATAGATATAATAATCAAAACTTTTTAAATCTTGCAATTCTGACTTTAAAACTCGCAATTCTGACTTTATAACTTGGAATTCTGACTTTAAAACTCGCAATTCTGACTTTATAACTTGCAATTCTGACTTTATAACTCGCAATTCTGACTTTAAAACTCGTAATCCTGACTTTATAACTCGTAATCCTGACTTTATAACTCGCAATTCTGACTTTATAACTCGTAATCCTGACTTTATAACTCGTAATCCTGACTTTATAACTCGCAATTCTGACTTTATAACTCGTAATTCTGACTTTATATCACGCAATTCTAACTTTATAATTCGCAATTCTGACTTTATAACTCGCAATTCTGACTATATAATTCTGACTTTATATCACGCAATTCTGACTTTATAACTCGTAATCCTGACTTTATAACTCGCAATTCTGACTTTATAACTCGCAATTCTGACTTTATAACTCGTAATCCTGACTTTATAACTCGTAATCCTGACTTTATAACTCGCAATTCTGACTTTATAACTCGTAATCCTGACTTTATAACTCGTAATCCTGACTTTATAACTCGCAATTCTGACTTTATAACTCGTAATTCTGACTTTATATCACGCAATTCTAACTTTATAATTCGCAATTCTGACTTTATAACTCGCAATTCTGACTATATAATTCTGACTTTATATCACGCAATTCTGACTTTATAACTCGTAATCCTGACTTTATAACTCATAATCCTGACTTTATAACTCGCAATTCTGACTTTATAACTCGTAATTCTGACTTTATATCACGCAATTCTAACTTTATAATTCGCAATTCTGACTATATAATTCTGACTTTATATCACGCAATTCTGACTTTATAACTCGTAATCCTGACTTTATAACTCGCAATTCTGACTTTATAACTCACAATTCTGACTTTATAACTCACAATTCTGACTTTATATCATGCAATTCTGACTTTATATCTCACAATTTTGACTTTAACTCGCAATTCTAACTATATAATTCGCAATTCTAACTTTATAATTCGCAATTCTGACTTTATAACTCGTAATCCTGACTTTATAACTTGCAATTCTGACTTTATAACTCGCAATTCTGACTTTATAACTCGCAATTCTGACTTTATAACTCGCAATTCTAACTTTATAATTCGCAATTCTGACTTTATAACTCACAATTCTGACTTTATAACTCGTAATCCTGACTTTATAACTCGCAATTCTGACTTTATAACTCGTAATCCTGACTTTATAACTCGCAATTCTGACTTTATATCATGCAATTCTGACTTTATAACTCGCAATTCTCACTTTATAACTCGTAATTCTGACTTTATAACCCGCAGTTCTGACTTTTGTAATCCTGACTTTATAACTCGCAATTCTGACTTTATAACTCACAATTCTGACTTTATATCATGCAATTCTGACTTTATAACTCGCAATTCTGACTTTATAACTCGTAATTCTGACTTTATAACCCGCAGTTCTGACTTTATAACTCGCAATTCTGACTTTATAACTCGTAATTCTGACTTTATAACCCGCAGTTCTGACTTGTGTAATCCTGACTTTATAACTCATAATCCTGACTTTATAACTCGCAATTCTGACTTTATAACTCGCAATCCTGACTTTATAACTCGCAATTCTGACTTTATAACTCGCAATTCTCACTTTATAACTCGTAATTCTGACTTTATAACCCGCAGTTCTGACTTTTGTAATTCTGACTTTATATCTCGCAATTCTGACTTTATAACTCACAATTCTGACTTTATAACTCGTAATCCTACTTTATAACTCACAATTCTGACTTGATATCTCGCAATTCTGACTTTATAACTCACAATTCTGACTTTATAACTTGTAATCCTGACTTTATAACTCACAATTCTGACTTTATATCACGCAATCCTGACTTTATAACTCACAATTCTGACTTTATAACTCGTAATCCTGACTTTATAACTCACAATTCTGACTTTATATCATGCAATTCTGACTTTATAACTCACAATTCTGACTTTATAACTCACAATTCTGACTTTATATCTCGCAATTCTGACTTTCGTAATCCTGACTTTATATCACACAATTCTGACTTTGTAATTCTGACTTTATATCATGCAATTCCGACTTTATAACCCGCAGTTCTGACTTTCGTAATCCTGACTTTATATCACGCAATTCTGACTTTATAACTTGTAATCCTGACTTTATAACTCGCAGTTCTGACTTTCGTAATCCTGACTTTATAACTCGTAATTCTGACTTTATACCACACAATTCTGACTTTATAACTTGTAATTCTGACTTTATACCACACAATTCTGACTTTATAACTTGTAATTCTGACTTTATACCACACAATTCTGACTTTATAACTTGTAATTCTGACTTTATATCACAATTCTGACTTTATCTCTCGCAATTCTTCGGAAAAGAAGTCAGAATTGTGAGTGAAAAGTAACAATTACCTTTTTTATTTTTTATTTCATGGTGGAAACAAGCTTCCACATTTCACACACACACACACACACACACACACACACACACACACATGTTTGTTTTTGTGAATTGTGGGGACTTTCCATAGACTTCAATGCATTTTACACTGAACAAACTGTACATTCTATCCCCCTACCCTGCCCCTACCCCTAAACCTAACCCTCACAGGAAACTGTGCAAACTTTTACTTTTTCACAAAAACTCATTCTATATGATTTATAAACCCATTTACATTGTGGGGACCGCTGGCTGGTCCCCACGATGTAGGTGAACTCAGGTTTATATTACATCATGGGGACATTTGGTCCCCACAATGTAATATAAACAAAAGCACACACACACACACACACACACACACACACACACACACTGTGTGTGAGCAACAGAGTAGTAAAGTTATGCAGTTTATATATATATATATATATATATATATATATATATATATGTATGTGTGTGTGTGTGTGTGTAACACTACTAACTCATTTAAAACAAGCTGTTTTTGTCTCTGTCTGACAGTGGTTTGTATAAAGTACATGTTTGTGGTTATTTTAAAGTCACACACCCTGAGTTTACACAGCTCCTTCCTCTCCTTGTCGTTCTCATCTGCCCGCGCACGCAGCCAAGCTTCGTTCTGAGCTTTGTGTCTTTCTAGCATATCCTGAAGTTCCTGTCCAAAAACCCAACCGCAAACTTCCTTTAGGCATTGTTTGGAACAGGAACAGACAAATCCAAGAAGATTAATCTAATGACGTAATTTTAATCAGCAGTACCTGTCTCTGTCTCAGGAGATGCTCATTTTGAGCGTCTCTCTCATTCTGTAGCACCTCTGTGTCTCGTGCAAGCGCTTCTTTTTCTCTGTTTCAGATTCATTTTTGCATTGTTAGTGATTTAGACAATTAAATTGAAATGAACAATATGGCATAATCTCTACCTGTCCAGCTTTTGGAATTCCTCATCTAACATGGCAAAAGCTTTGTGGATCATGTTCATGGCTTCATCACGAACTGTACTGAAATCTCTATGACCACTCACCTGGATGAAAGTGACATGAGTTTATTGACTTTGTTACAAAATCATATATTTGCTTATATATAAAGAAATGATGTGAGTCACAGCATCTAAAGCATACACTTTACCTTACTTATTCATTTATATATATTATATAACTACCATTTAAAGGGGCCATGACATGTTTTTTTAAAAAATTATTTTAATATGTTCCTTGAGGTATTATGTTTTCCACACACACACACACACACACACACACACACGCACACACAAAAGTGGGCGGGGCCTATATAAGGCCTACTTATACTATGCCCTGAAAGTATGTACTGGTTTTGTGAAGAAAAAGTACTTTTGAGTGTGTAGCAGGATCGTAGACAAGCTTTGGGACATACTACTTCGTCATAATTGCATGTTTAACGGACGTTCTGTCGCTTAGTTATGCAACCTGTCAACATTGCCCTATCAATCATCTTGTCACAGTTAAAATCCTCCTACATTCAATTTAATTTCCAACCGTTTTGGAGAGGAAAGCTGTCGCACGTTGATCTGCCAGTTGTGGATCTTTCACGCAGAGATTTTCAATTTGCATAATGATGAATTTAAAAGTTAATGACCTTTTCAAAAGTTCACAATGTTGCTGAAGATGAAATATAATGTGGATAACATTGAATAAATATCTTTTTGTCAGGTTAGATACTGATTATTAATCACTCAAACCCCTTAAACCAAACCTCTCTACTTAACCGTCGATCTCGCATATCCGCCATGTTTGAAGTTTTTTCATACTTTTTATTCATATTTGTAGTTCTAATCGAATCCTCATCTAACGCACAATGGGTTGTGGGCAATATTAGCACGGATCTGCCCTTTGGATTCTTACCAGAATATTTATTTCAACATACTACGATTTTGGACACACTAATTATAATTTCGAATACTATTTAGGATGGATAGTATGCGAATTGGGATGCAGCATTGCTTTCCATATGAAAATGTGTTTGCCTGTGTGACGTCACAGATCCCACAATATTAAAACGTCCATTTTTGGAGCTTGATTAAATAAATCAATGAACAAATAAATGACATTTTAAGATATGAATCTTGTTGGATGATTTAATGGTACAAAGATTTCTTATATAAGAAAAGATCAAATGTCATGACCCCTTTAAAAGTTTGGGGCCTTTGACAGAAGTCTCTTCTGCTTACCAAAGCTGCATTTTTTTGATCATAAATACAGTAAAAACAGTACAATCTTATAACACTTTTAAAATAACTGTTTTCTATTGTAATATATATGTTAAAATGTAATTTATTCCTGTGATCAAAGCTGAATTTTCAGCATCATTACAACATCAGTCTTCAGTGTCACATGATCCTTCAGAAATCATTCTAATATGCTGATTTGCTGCTCAAGAAACATTTCTGATGATTATCAATGTTGAAAACAGTTGTGCTGCTTCATATTGTTGTGGAAACTGATAAATCTGATAAAACTGATAAAACTGATAAATAGAATTTTTTGTAACATTATAAATGACTTTTGATCAATTTAATGCATGCTTGTGAATAAAAGTATAATTCTTTAAACTGTCAACAACCCCAGATGCAAAGCTTTAAACATCCACTGTTATAATGAAGTGCCTGGGATGTTTGTAATGGAGATGTGTGATGTAAATCACCTGGATATTTTCACTCCTGTAGCTCTTCACGGTCACTGGAGACTGACTCAGCTCATACTTCACGTTGGGAATCTTTGTCGGAGCGAAGCTGATCAAGTGGAAATGATTTGAATAACAGAATGTTACTTTCATATGAAACTGGTAACGAAACTGGTTTTTTAGTCACAGAAACACACCCACCTATTACTGACACCCTGCAGTCCAAACTCAGACAAAATCTCCTTCATCACTATATAACAGTGTGCAGGAAGTAATGGATGAAGCTCAAATGAAAGTAAAACTGATAAATTGTATTTATGAGTCAAGACAGTAACATTATGTACCTGGCTGTCTCTCTGAGGGGTTTATTAATTTCATTATTTTCAAGTCATTAAATTCTTGCTCTTCATTTTTGCCTCCAAACACATAAAGCTGCAACCAAGAAAAAAGATGCAAAGTTAGATCTAAAATGCTGAAAACACATTTTACATTTGTTTAACACAGACCGGTGCTGTTATTTTGAACTAAAACTACACTGTAAACAAAAGATTGCAATTTTAACTGTAAAAGAATGTGAAAAAATGACAGTAACAGTAAGTTCCTGTACTATATACAGAGGAAAATTTTAAAAGATCTAACCTTACATTTCATGTAGGCCTAATTATACAGTAAAGTATTGTTAAATGTGACATTTTTGGAAGTAAGAAGAACAAATCATCTAATAATTTACAGTTAAAACATGTAAACAGACATTCCCAGAATTCCATGTGTGATAAAAATTATTGTTTTTTTTCCCCGTACATGTACATATGACACTATGCACCTTCTATATATTAATATATATATTTTTAAATTATGTATTAAAAATTATTTTCGGCAATTGAAATAAAGCTGAAATAAGGTAAAATAAAATATAAATATTAGATAAACTTAAAAAACTAGACAATTAGAAATGTGGCCTTGGCAATTAACTAAAGTAAAACAACTTTAAGATGAAATACTAAAATTATTAAAAATTAAATAAATGAAATAAATTGAAATGTTAAAAATAATAATAAAACGACAAAAAATTATGTAACACTTTACAATAAGGTTTCATTTGTTAATATTAGTTAACTACATTAGTTAATATGAACTAAGAATGAAAAATACTTCAACAGTATTTATTAATTATTTAGTTAGTTATTAATGCATTAACTAATGTTAACAAATGATTATGAAGTGTAAATTACTAAAAACAACTACAATTAAAATGAAAACTGAAAAATTAAAAACCAAAGCTATTTCAAAATATCAAAAAATACTATAATAGTATATAAATATACTAAAATAATAACACTGAAATGTACACTCAAGTCCAACATTGGACACGTCTACTTATCCTTCATTATAACTATTTTTCACAATGTTGTAATAATAATAAAATTAGGGCTGCACAACGATTAATTGCGATTAATCGTTTGCAAAATAAAAGTCTGTGTTACGTAATATATGTGTGTGTTCTGTGTATAATAATTATGTATAAATAAATACATGCACATACATGTATATATTTACGAAAAAAATTATATTTATATATAAAATATTTATATGTAATATAAAATATATATAAATATGTATATTTATTTATACATGTATATATTTCTTAAATTTATACACGTATGTGCATGTATTTATATATACATAATTATTATACACAGAACACACACATATATTACGTAACACAGACTTTTATTTTGCAAACGATTAATCGCAATTAATCGTTGTGCAGCCCTAAATAAAATGATGAAAATTCTGAAATAAAACAAATGGAAGTCTGGGAATGATGTCATGAAACTGTCTTATATTTGAGCTTTTACTTTGTCTACAGTCCAGCTCTGCTCATTCTGGGCATTCATCAACCAACTTCATGAGGTGCATCATGGGATGCTTTTTGAAGAAGGAACATTTCATGATGCTTCTCCTTCAACTCATTCATTTTTAAAAAATGAAATGAAAAGCAGAAGCAGAAGCTTTTAGATCAATCGTTTTTGTGATCCTGAGAAACAGTCAAGTGTGTCCAGACGTTTGAATGGTAGTGCATTAACACACACACACACACACACACACACACACACACATACATGACTGTGGACGATGAAAGCCGTGTGTCCATGACGTCTGGCGGGAGGGATGCCGACATACAGCGGTACCTTCCATTTCATCTTTGCTGGTGAAACCGGAAGAGTGTTAGTGTCTGTTCATTCACTGGAAACTACTACGAGGAAAAAAAGTTTCAGTCTCAGTTTTCCTTACCGATGCTTAATTTGTGAATTTCACTGGTGGATGATATCGCTCCATCTGGATTAGTGACTGTTCCCCCAAATAAGTAAATATCCTGAATCAAAATAACAATAGTGTACTATTGAAAAGTGGGATATGAATCGTGACAAAATAAAGTTTTTACTTTTGCTGATTCTTGAATTTTGTTCTAAATATTTAAAGGATTAGTTCACTTCAGAATTCAAATTTCCTGATAATTTACTCACCCCCATGTCATCCAAGATGTTTATGTCTTTCTTTCTTCAGTCAAAAAGAAATGAAGGTTTTTGAGGAAAACATTCCAGGATTTTTCTCCATATAGTGGACTTCACTGGGGTTCAACGGGTTGAAGGTCCAAATGTCAGTTTCAGTGCAGCTTCAAAGAGCTCTACATGATCCCAGACGAGGAATAAGAGTCTTATCTAGAGAAACAATCGGTCATTTTCAAAAAAAAAAACCCCAAAACATTTATATAATTTTTAACTACAAATGCTCATCTTGCACTGCTCTGTGATGCGCCACGCATTACGTAATCACGTTGGAAAGGTCAAGCGTGACGTAGGCGGAAGTACAGAGCAAGTGTCTAAAAAGCGAATGTGCAAAGACTAAGTCAAACGGCCTTTACAAAAAAAGGGAAAACAACGATGTTGGATGATTTTGAAGTTGGAGGAGAAAATGAGATGGAGTTTTTCGCCCTACCGCGGTACGTCACGCATGACCTTTGCAACGTGATTATGTAATGCGTGGAGCATCACAGAGCAATGCAAGACGTGCATTTGTGATTAAAAAGTATATAAATGTAATTTTTTTAAGAAAATGACCAATCGTTTCTCTAGATAAGACTCTTATTCCTCGTCTGGGATCATGTAGAGCTCTTTGAAGCTGCACTGAAACTGACATTTGGACCTTCAACCCGTTGAACCCCAGTGAAGTCCACTATATGGAGAAAAATCCTGGAATGTTTTCCTCAAAAACCTTCATTTCTTTTCGACTGAAGAAAGACAGACATAAACTTCTTGGATGGTGAGTAAATTATCAGGAAATTTTCATTCTGAAGTGAACTAATCCTTTAAGCATTAAACAGAAGTGTGAAATTTGTCCTGAAGCATTTCTGTGCTTTTTTCTTCTCATTCACATTTAATTCTGAAAATGTACACCACTGATCAAAAGTTTACAGTAAGATGTAATGTTTTTGAAAGAAGTCTCGGTTGCATTTATTTGATCAAAAATACAGTAAAAACTATAAAATTGTGAAATATTATTACAATATAAAATAGCTGTTTTCTATTGTAATATATTGTAAAATGCAATCTATTCCTGTGATCAAAGCTGAATTTTCAGCATCATTACTCCAGTCTTCAGTGTCACATGATCCTTCAGAGATCATTCTAATCTTTTGTAACATTATAAATGCCTTTACTGTCGCTTTGGATCAATTTAATGTGTCCTTGCTAAATAAAAGTATTCATTTCTTTTTTCTCCAGACTTGTGATCAATACTGTATAAATCTAGTGAAATGACTGCTTTACCTTGTCATGATGTGGTGTAAACGTTTGACCGGCACAAACAACAGGAGACTCTCCTTTTACATTAAACTGTTCCCACACCAGAGTCTCTATGAGAAAACACACAGTTCATTACAGTCAGACGAATTAGTTGTACAATCACAATCTTTTGGTGCCCTTTACTATTGTTGTACCTGTATTCAATGCATACATGTCTTTGAGTTGAGACCCATCCTCTGAACATCCACCAAACAAGAATATCTGCTCACCGACCACAGCAAACGAGTGATTATATCTACAGAACAAAAGAGGAAGAACGCAGTCAGATGGAGAGACAGCAGATGCTGGCCTTGAGTCTCTGGAAGAGGAAAACCACTAAATAAATTCACTGGTTTCAAACAGATGGCTCATGATTACAGCTACATTTTCAACAATCATTCAGTCAGCGTAAGCTACAATATATACTCCTTTATATATTTTTCTGCACACAGTTTTAAAGTTAAACCTCCTACTTCATCCAGATCACTATTTACCTTTCTGAAGGCAGAGCTCCTGTAGTTTTAATAGGCATCCAAATCAGAGACACTGAAAAAAGTAAAGTAAGTTACTATTAACAGAACACTTCATCCAAATATTAAAAAGATTATAAGTGAATCAAATGTTTTGCACAAATATTTTTTTCATGCTGCTTTTAAAGTGTTTTGGGGGTTTGGAACGACATGAGAGTGAGTAAATAATTACATTTTTTTGCATTTAAAAAGACTGTAAAACCAAACAAATGTGCTAATGCGTTGACTTTACTTAATGTGCAACTATTTGTAGAGTTGTGTCCAGTTGCATAAACAAGTTAGTCTTCTAATTTTTTCTCTTAAAATTGGTCAAAACCTTTTTTAACCCTTGTGCGACCTTATGGACTTTTTTGTTTTTTTCAGTTTTGTTTTTTTTTGATCATTTTGCCTGTATTAATGCCAACTACATACATTTTCGCACAGGTGTGTATTTTTATTGGAATTTTACTATTTCACCCTCATTTCCCTTAATATATCTTTTTTTACACTAGGTACACAAAATAGTTCCTCTCAGGACCTTTTGGACAGAAATGTCTCCAGTGAAACCCATTAAAACCAAATTTTTTAACCCCATTGCCATTTAACTATAAATGATGCAATCTTTGTTAATAGGCTTTCATTCTGTTTGCAAGGCTTCAAAATTTAAATTTTTACTATTTTACTATTAATAGTGCCATTTTCTATGCTTTATTCTTGTTTTCTGCTTCTGCATATTATAAAGTCAACTGGATAAATTATGCAGCTATAATTGTGTGAGTGTGTTGGTATGGATGTCAGAGTGTGGTTTGTATGTGTGTATTAAAAAAAATTGTGTGTGTGTGTATGTGTATGCTAGTAATATTTGAGAGAGAAAACTCAGTGGAGCTTTGCTGGCATTTAATGGGGAAATTTTGGTACTGCGCCCAAACAAAATCTTACTGAAAGCTCATTTTTTGAGATATCAACCTCAAATTTGGAACTCAACTTGTTTAGATTTATGGCTTTGATTTTCTAGCAGTTTTAGAGTTCAGCATGTTTCATAAAATATATATTTTATGTAAAATATCGTTCATAAATCATTTTCATAAACTTAACCCTTTATAACTTTTTTTGGTTTAACATAGTGGTTTAACATATTTATGCAACTGGTCTAATGTAGGTTAAGTTATTTTTATTATTTCAGCACAAATTCTCAAAAAAAGTTACTAATGTGATAAATCTAAAAAACAAATAAAAAAATTATTTTATCTTAGCTAGAGATCCCCAACCTTTAACAACTTAACATTACCAACCACAAAACAATTTGAAATAATCTTTATGATTTAAAATATGTAAAATAATTATTTAAATTATTATTTAAATAATTATTTTTAATTTTATGTAACATCAGTCAATCAAACATTTTTATATTTTAGAACTTCAACAATTAGAACTAAAACATGACATCATGTGAACATTCTCATAATAAACAGAAGAATTATTATAAATTAATGGCTGTGCATGAGACATTATTAGGTCATTCAGTGTTTAAATTTGAACAATAAAGACCTACAAAAGATCACTATATGTTATCAAAATGTGTATACGAATATTAAAAACACTTTTTAATCTCTTACAATTCTGACATTTACTAAAGATAACTTGTATATGTTTTTGTTGTGTCTTTTTTTCTCAACCCACTCTCATAAAAAACATGAAAACGCTATATTGCTGAACACCTAACCTGAACTAACCTAACCTGAACTAATAACATGACAGACAGGGATCGGTGAAGTCCTCACACTACTGACCTGTGTTGAACATCATGAGGTCATCAGTAGGGACTCCATCCAGAATCCCTCCGTACACATAGATATTCTCTCCCAGAGCTGCTGCGCTGTGTCTCAGTGTCCGCAGAGACATGCCTGCAGTGAGCAGCTTCTCCCACGTCAACGTCACTGAGAACGACCAGATAAAAGCATCTTAACATGACGTCAACAACATAAGATATTAATTTCTATCTAAAATTGTCATATGCACTGACACATACAGTAGTATGCACAATAAAAGCTCTAGTGTCTTACCAATGTCAAAGCAATAGACGCCTGGGAGACACTCTTTAGCGTCAGGATGTGAGGAGCCTCCAAACAAATAGAGTTTTCCTTTAACAACACTATGGGAAAATGGGAAAGCGTGTTTTGATGATGTCACTTTTGATTTATATAAACACATTTTGATGATATATATATATATATATATATATATATATATATATATATACAAACACATAGGTGCTGGACATATAATTAGAATATCGTGAAAAAGTTCATTTTTTATTGTAAATTATTTTAAAAAATGAAACTTTCATTTATACTAGATTCCCTACATGTAAAGTAAAACATTTCAAAAGTTTTTTTTTTTTTTTTTTTTTTTTTTTTAATTTGTTGATTAGAGCGTACAGCTAATGAAAGTTCAAAATCCAGTATCTCAAAATATTAGAATATTTACATTTGAGTTTCATTAAATGACCATCCCTACAGTATAAATTCTGGGTATCTCTTGTTCTTTGAAACCACACTAATGGGGAAGACTGCTGACTTGGCAATGGTCCAGGAGACAATCACTGACACCCTCCACAGAGAGAGTAAGTCACAGATGGTCAATACTGAATGTGGTGGCTGTTTACAGAGTGATGTATCAAAGCATATTAAATGCAAAGTTGACTAGAAGGAAGAAATTGGGTAGGCAAAGGTGCACAAGCAACAGGGATGACCACAAGCTTGAGAATACTGTCAAGTAAAGCCGATTCAGACACTTGGGAGAGCTTCACAATGAGTCAAATGAAGCCAGAGTCAGCGCATCAAGAGTCACCACACTCGGACATCTTCAAGAAAAGGACTATCAAGCCACTTCTGAAACAGAAACAACATCAGAAGCATCTTACCTGGGCTAAGGAGAAAAAGAACTGGACAGTGAACGGTGGTTGAAAGTCTTCTTTTCAGATAAAAGTACATTTTGAATCATGGTCCCCTAGTCTGAAAGAAGACTGGAGAGGCACAGAATCCAAGCTGCTTGACGTCTAGTGGGAAGTTTCTGAAGTCAGTAATGATTTGGGGGGCTGTGACATCTGCTGGTGTTGGTCCATTGTGTTTTATCAAGTGCAAAGTCAATGCAGCCATCTTCCAGGAGATTTTGGAGCACTTTATGCTTACATCTGCTGACAAGATACTGATTTCCTTTTCCAGCAGGACTTTAGCACCTGCCCACAGTGCAAAAACCACTTCCAAGTGGTTCGCTGACCATGATATTACTGTGCTTTATTGGCCAGCCAACATGCCTGACCCCTGAATCTATGGGATATTTTCAAGAGAAAGATGAGAAACAGTCGATCCAACAATATACACTCTTAGAAAAAAAGGTTCTTTGGGGTTCTATATAGAACCCTAGGGTTCTTTAACCAACTTTATAGAACCCTTTCTGCCTAAAAGGTTCTATATAAGGAGAAAGAACCCTTTTGGCACAAAGGGTTATTTGGGCTAAATGTGCTTTATATATATTTATTTAATGATTACACTATTGAACATTATATTTGTGTTTTTACTTCAATTTTACTTAGACACACCTTTCATTCTGAAGAAAACAAACTTATATAGCCTACATTTTCAAGTTTAATAGGTTTATTAGAAAAAATAATTGCCGCATTATCCTGTAATGAAAAAAAAAAATCTAAATTAGCCTACGTTGTTTCTGGATCTAGGCGCTAGGGGCAGAATTCTGCCATCTGCTGGTAAAAGAAAATCCTGTAGGAATTACTTTGATTCTGAAAGTCAATTCTTATAACCCAACCCTCCAAAAAGATCCATTAAACGATCTTCGACATAAACAGCAAATAACTTGCATGTGTATGCGCTGATCAGTTCTGTACTGTCTGCACGCGCAGTGTCGGATTTCAGCCGCGCGTGCGCGAGTATGCGCGTGAACGGAACGCAGCATTTTAAACTTCAACCGTCACGGGCGTCCGTTTGAGCTCAGCGCTCGAGAGGACGACGATTAAATTGGTAAGTGAGAAAATTAATATCTCTTACGTTATTTTAATTACATTTGCCTAAATCCTTGATATATTTACACATCTTACATGTTTTTTTCAAGAAGCAAAAAGAAGAAATGTGGTTTACGGTGCTGTCCAGCCGGGCCTGCGCTATTCTCCGCCAGGAGGTTTGTCATTTCTCATTTCTTACATGAATTCCTAAAATCTCTGTTAAGAGTGTGGACTGATCAATAATGGTGGCTGAAGTGGCTTATATTTGTTTTTCTATTTTCCATGTTTAATGCAATAATTAATAATAATAAATTAATATTTCTGTTTGCACTCTCACTGCAGGGATGGACTCTGGAGTGCAGCATTACTTCAATAAGATGAAAACAACTCACTCCTCTATGATTCACGTAAGTTTTAAGATGTGATTGTGAGAGATTCCTTTCTGTTTTCTGTTGTACTGTACTCTCCATAAGTCTAATAAATGTTTTTCTGACTTGCATCTCCATCTTAGGATGTCAAGCCCCCTGAACGCAAAGAGAGTCTGCATCAAAATGGATTGATTGATTCTGATTGAAAACAGAGATGTCAAAAGTATCTGTTGGCTGTCTACTTTTTGTTCAATATGGAGCATCCAAAAGCCAGTTTCTTTCATTCAGCACTATTTAGCCCTTCTCAGTACGGTATTTAACCTGCGTGAAGTTGGCCCCCCACCCAACGCAAAACGTCTGCAAAATAGTCTCAATTGTTTGTGCTCCGTTTGTGCTGGTTTGTGCTGTAAAAATTTTCGTTTGTGCTGCTTTGGTTTTTTAGATATTAAAAGAATATTTATAGGTCATTCTGAGGTCACCCAGCCCCCCACATGTTCCAAATTCACCGAAAATAGTCTCAAACGTTGTGCTTCGTTTGTGCTGGTTTGTGCCATAGACTGTAAAAAAAGATGGACGACGTGACGCCGCTTCCTTCCATTGTATTGAACTGAAGCCAAAATGGGCTGATGAATGGGCGCTGACACGTTACGCAATACGTCAAAAAAAAAAAAAGTTTGGAGCCTGGGCATGCGCAGAAGGAATCGTCAGTGGAGCCGGAGGCGGAGTCGCGATATCAAACTTCCGCCCAGACGACTGCGTCATCATTCATGTATTTTAAATAGACTATAAAAATTATACACAATTTAAAAGTCTACCTATAAAATAATAGACTATTCTGTTTCTAGAGCAATAATATTTTTGAAACAGCAAATTCAGTAGATAAAATCAATATAATATGCCACTAGAAACAACTCTAAATCGTCAGAAACGGTCCTGCCATTTTAAATCAAGTTCAGCTAACGTTACAGGAGATCGATTGCTGTAATTAGTGTAGGCTATCATTAGTTTTGTCCTGCTAATTATTATTTTATACCCATAAAAATAATAAGTAACTGCCAGATAACGATCACCTGCTTTTTCCCGACATAGTTAACATTAGGTGCGTTATCTTAACTAATAACATTTATTAATTAGCTTATAACGCCCACATTTGATGTTACAGAAAAAAAGTTCAGTGATCCATCAGATCCTGTAGGTCGGTTAGTACAGTTTACTGCTGAACAACTCATTTTGTTGGTGTTAAATAACAAAGAAATCGAAAATTAACAGTTAGTTAATACATCTTCAATCTCCCCTCGAAGCTCCGACAGTCCTCAGACAAGCTGTCAATCAACTTCGAATCATGACGACACGCCCCGTTTTTATAGCATCAAATTACTAGCTAAAATCTAAATCATCACAAAAACGAACAATTGAATATATATCAGTGTGATAACAACTACCTTAAATGACCAAAACCATCTTTCAGAAAGTTTTATTTGAAGCAGAATTTATTTTTAAGTTTTCACTGAAGTCTCATTCGACTGCATTGAGAGGGCGGGGTTTATGACCTGTACTGCATCCAGCCTCCAGGGGGCGATCAAAGAGCCCGTGGCTTCACTTTTCAGAACGTATGAGACACACCCGGTTTGTGCCGGTAAAAGTTTTGTTTGTGCTGCTTTCGATTTTAAAATATTAGACTTTGAATTATAGGCAATGATGTCACTCAGCCCCCACATGCTCCAAATTCGCCCAAAATAGTCTCTTTTGTTTGTGCTCTGTTTGTGCTGGTTTGTGCTGGTAAAAGTTTAGTTTGTGTTGCTTCGGGTTTTTTTTTTTTTTTTTTTTAGATATGCCTGTTAAAATAATATTTATAAAATCTCAGGTCACTCAGCCCCCCACCCCACATAGGCTATGCTTCAAATTCACCCTCGATAATCTCGTTTGTTTGTGCTTCGTTTGTGCTGGTGAAATTTTCGTTTGTGCTGCTTCGGTTTTTAAAATATTTAAAGAATTGGCAATTCATTCTGAGGTCTCTCAGCCCCCCACATGCTCCAAATTCACCACAAACAGTCGCAATCGTTTGTGCCGATAAAAGTTTAATTTGTGCTGCCTCGCTTTATAAATATTAGACATTGATTGCATTGAAATGAATAAAGCTAATTTTTTAATCTTATATATGTTTAATTCTTTTTTGTCTTTGTTTACTTTCATTTTGATGCAACAACTTTCCGTTTCTGACACGCACTTGTCACTGAAAAGGAGTAAAGCAAACAGGCTTAATTTGAAATCACATTGCTCCTACCATTTCTGTTAAATGTCTATGCTTTGGTATATAGCCTAATAGTCACTATACTATGCTCTTATGCGATTTGCATTTGTAGCCGTTCAGTGTCATTCATTTCAATGCAATCAATGTCGAATATTTATAAAGCGAGGCAGCACAAATGAAACTTTTATCGGCACAAACGATTGCGACTGTTTGTGGTGAATTTGGAGCATGTGGGGGGCTGATTGACCTGAGATTTTATAAATATTATTTTAATAGACATATCTACATACTTTTACCAGCACAAATGAAGCACAGACGTTTGAGACTATTTTGGGTAAATTTGGAGCATGTGGGGGGCTGAGTGACCTGAGATTTTATAAATATTATTTTAATAGACATATCTACATACTTTTACCAGCACAAATGAAGCACAGACGTTTGAGACTATTTTGGGTAAATTTGGAACATGTGGGGGGGCTGAGTGACGTCATCGCCTATAATTCAAAGTCTAATATTTTAAAATCGAAAGCAGCACAAACGAAACTTTTACCGGCACAAACGAAGCACAAACGTTTGAGACTATTTTGGGTGAATTTGGAGCATGTGGGGGGGCTGAGTGACGTCATCGCCTATAATTCAAAATCTAATATTTTAAAATCGAAAGCAGCACAAACGAAACTTTTACCAGCACAAACCAGCACAAACGAAGCACAAATGATTGAGACTATTTTTGGTGAATTTGGAGCATGTGGGGGGGCTGAGTGACGTCATCGCCTATAATTCAAAGTCTAATATTTTAAAATCGAAAGCAGCACAAACTAAACTTTTACCGGCACAAACCAGCACAAATGAAGCACAAACGTTTGAGACTATTTTCGGTGAATTTGGAACATGTGGGGGGCTGGGTGACCTCAGAATGACCTATAAATATTCTTTTAATATCTAAAAAACCAAAGCAGCACAAACGGAAATTTTTACCAGCACAAACCAGCACAAACGGAGTACAAACAAAAGAGACTATTTTGGGTGAATTTGGAGCATGTGGGGGGGCTGAGTGACGTCATCGCCTATAATTCAAAGTCTAATATTTTAAAATCGAAAGCAGCACAAACGAAACTTTTACCGGCACAAACCAGCACAAACGAAGCACAAACGTTTGAGACTATTTTGGGTGAATTTGGAGCATGTGGGGGGGCTGAGTGACGTCATCGCCTATAATTCAAAATCTAATATTTTAAAATCGAAAGCAGCACAAACGAAACTTTTACCAGCACAAACCAGCACAAACGAAGCACAAATGATTGAGACTATTTTTGGTGAATTTGGAGCATGTGGGGGGGCTGAGTGACGTCATCGCCTATAATTCAAAGTTTAATATTTTAAAATCGAAAGCAGCACAAACGAAACTTTTACCGGCACAAACGAAGCACAAACGTTTGAGACTATTTTCGGTGAATTTGGAACATGTGGGGGGCTGGGTGACCTCAGAATGACCTATAAATATTCTTTTAATATCTAAAAAACCAAAGCAGCACAAACGAAAATTTTTACCGGCACAAACCAGCACAAACGGAGCACAAACAAAAGAGACTATTTTGGGCGAATTTGGAGCATGTGGGGGCTGAGTGACGTCATCGCCTATAATTCAAAGTCTAATATTTTAAAATCGAAAGCAGCACAAACTAAACTTTTACCGGCACAAACCAGCACAAATGAAGCACAAACGTTTGAGACTATTTTCGGTGAATTTGGAACATGTGGGGGGATGGGTGCCCTCAGAATGACCTATAAATATTCTTTTAATACCTAAAAAACCGAAGCAGCACAAACGAAAATTTTTACGGCACAAACGGAGCTCAAACGATTGAGACTATTTTGCAGACGTTTTGTGTTGGGCGGGGGGCCAACTTCACGCAGGTCTGAATTACCCATGGGTCATTTGTTTTTATTGTTTAAATGCTTATCTGAATGTTAAATTATCAAATTATCAAAACAATTCTACTAGCTAGTCTTTTAGTTCATTTTTTTAGAAACATTTATTTATGTTAACTCTTCTAACTATTGCTCTATGAATTGCAGTGTGTTTTATATTGCTTGTGTCATTGTAAATGCTAATAAAAATGTCTTAAATGATTACATATTATGTTGATGTGTTATGCCTATGGGTATTTAAGTTTCTCTAGTGATAAAGTAACTATATAAGCAGGTTAATTCATAAAATTTAATTAAAATAAATTAAAAACTAAATCAATAAAATGAACCCCTAAAAGGTTCTATATAGAACCTTTTTTTCTGGCAATAAAGAACCCTAAAGGGTTCTTTTGATTGAACCCTTAAAAAGGGTTCTATATAGAACCTTTTAGGGCTTCCATATATGTAGCGCCTGATAGAACCTTTTTTGGTTCTATATAGAACCTTTTCTTCTAAGAGTGTACAGATGATCTGAAGGCTCAATAGTGCCTCATAAAAAATATATTTTTCACTTATGGTGAAATATTTGATTTATCCTAAACAATGGTAGAACACTATATGTGTTTTGAAGGCCTCATGGCCTATATGACTGTGAGAAATAATTATTATAAAAGCCCAGATGGTTTTGAGAAAGTCTTATGGTCCACTAAGTAGTTTTTCTGTAAAGTCAGGGGATTTCCCTCAAACACACAGGTGGCTGTGAAAGAATAAAACCACTATTATGAGGAAAAATAATAATGTCACCTGAAGGCTTCTCGCCTTTGGGAAGAAGCAGATTGACCTTGGAAAATGTTATATCTTGCCTCTGATAAAGGGTTGACCATCAACTGGCAGGCTTCCACAATTAGAGTGAAAGATGAGAGAAGAAAGACTTAATTGTGTGAAACATGAGGGGTGAATCGTGCCAGAAAAGTAAGCTGCTTGCGAAATAACAGATAAGAAAAGGGTATAAGAATGAAGCCCTGGCCAGAGACAGATTCAGATGTTCAGTAGGCATCTCAACTTTGTTGCTTTGTACAATAAAGTCTTATTTTGTACCGTTGAACTGTAACCTGTGTGGACCGTGTGAATTTTTCTCAGGCACGAGGGGCAGTGTCATTCATTTATAACAGCTTACTCAAGCAGTGCTGTGGCACACTCCCTATCACTACTATATGGGAAAAGAAGCTGTCCCATTACAAAAAAAAAAAGGGATTAGATCTGGGAAAGTATTCCAATGTGTCCAAAAATCTCGCCCATCAACTAACACACTACAAAGTCATCCACAAGGCTTACGCTACATATGTCCTGCACAAAATGAAGTGCTTGCCTACCCCTTTTTGCTTACTTCGTAATTCAAATACCGTGGGGACCTATATGCACATGTTTTATCAGTGTCAACATATTGGTAAATTTTAGGATAAGGTTTTTCAAGTCTTGACAGAGCTGTGTGACGTGGTTGTCTTTAAACATCCCAGTCTTTGTCTGTTGAATGATGATAGCGAGCTAAATCTGAATGTTAACCAGCGAAGGATCCTCCACACTGCCCTAACTACGGCCAAAAAGATCATTTTGAACCCACATGAACCCACATCCCCAGCATTTAAACTGTGGCTTACAGAACTCAAAAATATTGCATTGTTAGAATGCACAACAGCGAGAAATAATAAAGCCAAACCAAAAACACTTAAGGCATGGGCAGAATTTATTAGGAGATGACTTTTCTCCACAACACTCGCTTACTCGCTTCTGTAGACATCAGTGTTTATATCTGAAATAATGATACTGTGTGGTTAAAAAGACTGTTTGTGAAGCAGTTTCATATGATAACAGCTCTCTCTGATCAGTGGCAGCACCAAAGCAGATCTGAATGTTCGCCGTGATCGTACTTGTCAAAGATTAAAGGTGCCCTAGAATCAAAATTGAATTTACCTTGGCATAGTTGAATAACAAGAGTTCAGTACATGGAAATGACATACAGTGAGTCTCAAACACCATTGTTTCCTCCTTCTTATGTAAATCTCATTTGTTTAAAAGACCTCCGAAGAACAGGCGAATCTCAACATAACACCGACTGTTACGTAACAGTTGGGATCATTAATATGTATGACCTCAATATTTGCATATGCCAGCCCATGTTCAAGGCATTAGACAAGGGCAGCCAGTATAAACGTCTGGATCTGTGCACAGCTGAATCATCAGACTAGGTAAGCAAGCAAGAACAACATCGAAAAATGGCAGATGGAGCGATAATAACTGACATGATCCATGATATCATGATATTTTTAGTGATATTTGTAAATTGTCTTTCTAAATGTTTCGTTAGCATGTTGCTAATGTACTGTTAAATGTGGTTAAAGTTACCATCATTTCTTACTGTATTCACGGAGACAAGAGCCGTCGTTATTTTCATTATTAAACACTTGCAGTCTGTATAATGCATAAACACAACTTCATTCTTTATAAATCTCTCCAACAGTGTGTAATGTTAGCTTTAGCCACGGAGCACCATCAAACTCATTCAGAATCAAATGTAAACATCCAAATAAATACTATACTCACATGATCCGACGCATGCATGCAGTATGCATGATGAACACTTTGTAAAGATCCATTTGAGGGTTATATTAGCTGTGTGAACTTTGTAAATGCACTGTATTATAGTCGAGAGCTTGTGGGGCAGGGAGCGTGTGATTTAAAGGGGCCGCAGCCTGAATCGGTGCATAGTTAATGATGCCCCAAAATAGGCAGTTAAAAAAATTAATTAAAAAAATCTATGGGGTATTTTGAGCTGAAACTTCACAGACACATTCAGGGGACACCTTAAACTTATATTACATCTTGTAAAAACTAGTTCTAGGGCACCTTTAATTGACACAGCTGAATCATTGTGATTTAGGAATAAGATCATGGGAGTTTGAATCCCGATTGTGATCTTTTAACGATTAATCATGCAGCTCTAGTAATAATATTTCACATATACTGTTTTACTCTATTTTTGATGCAATAAATACAGCCGTGGAGAGCAGAAGAGATTCTTTCAAAAACATAAACAATCTTATTGACCACAAACTTTTGAACGATAGTGTAGATATCATTACCATAGAGTGTGTCCTTCTCTTACTGTGGGAACATCACCTTTCTGGGGCATCAGCTCCCATGTTACTTGATTAGATGAAACTAAAATAGAAAAAAGGTTGGAAAATCAATCATGCATTTATGAAAAAAAAAAAAAAAAAAAAAATTCACCAAAAGCAGGCTACCTGTAATCATGTAAAAGTCGTTCAGATATATTGGAGGATCATCCTAAGGACAGAAAAATAGTTCTTTATTGTTGCACATGCATCATTATTTTTAATGAACACTGAAATAAGTGCAGTTTTCAGCAGTTTATTAGATTCACACACCTCTGTGATCGCGCTTGATGCTCCTCCAAACAAGAAAGCAATATTTCCTGCTACAGTCATCGCATGGCCATATCTGTAAATAAGTGTGAGCATTATACTTATATAGCAATCATCATTCAGTCTGTAAAGGCCTTACAAATGAAAGAGAAACATCTGTAAGAGGAACTTACTTACCTTGGGCTTGGTGGGATTCCTGCAATTTCCTTGTCAACCCAGTGTCCACTTGCTAAAGCCATGGTTAAGTTAATTTCTTACACCTAATTTTTTTAATCAATGTCTTGTGAAAATCAATAGTATCATGTGGTAAATGTATTACTGTCCCATTGGGATACATTCACACACAGGCAAACTCTCTCTAGCTGGTAAGATGAGGATACCTGTTGCCTAGTGACACAAATAAACAAACTTTACCAGCTCATCATGCTAACTGATCTGTTGCCACAGCCGCCCGAGAGACCCATTTAACTTAATTGAGGCAAACCATGAAAATAATTGTCTCAGTCTCAAGTATTAATATTAAATGTATTATTGTAACTTAAATAACCCGGTTGCTGGATAAAGCAAACTAAAGACCATACATTAAGGTCTTTATCACACTTTAAAATAAAATATAAATCACTTTTAAATACTTTTAAATAATATATAACTACACAATATTATAATATAAAATATTATTGTTTTTAATGTAGAATGATAAAACGATAGATAGATAGAGAAATAGATAGATA